>JASDQU010586894.1:100902-125943 GCA_032191745.1 Picea mariana | reverse complement strand
GACTCTGTTCAGATCTTAATCGTCCATCTCTTGGATAGTTGACACCGCCAATCCTTAATCTCCTCGACTTATACTCTGCTTTCCACCATGAACCTTGATACGTACAGAATGAAAATATCAACTCGTTTCAGTATTGTTTTGATTACAAGGGGTTTTAAACAATATTGACAGGTCGTATATATATTCCAACAATTCATACGCAGATGAAGAGGATTCCTCACATATAAAAATGTTGCATAAAAGATGGAAACTTTTATTAATGAATTCTCTMTTTTTTTTTCTCTGCAACAATCTTGTACATTCTCTCTCTCGTGCCCTCTCATCTATTTTTACCAATCGACTTAGTTTGCCTAAATACAATTCAGAACTTAGGTTTTCAGATCCACAAAGTCTGGATCGAATCCTCTTAGATCCTACAATTTATGCCTGTTATCCTAACTTCTCCTACAATTATTACACTGTTAGGATTCGAGATCCTTTGACAATTTATTAAATTTGAACTGAATACAACAAGTAAAATTAAAGATCACCCACTCTCTTTAGTAAAATTTTCCTTTGACTTTCAACAACCATAGATCTTCTAGCGCTGTGAGCTTATGCTCCTGCATCAGTATATATGGTTAGGGGTGATGCTTTCATAACGACTAGAGTGCATGACTATAGTAAACCAAGTGCTTCTGAGAAGGGTAAAGAAGCTTATGTCACATCTCTTCCTCTACAGATTGAGAAGACGTTGGGAGAAACAATGACACACATTCCAAAGGGTGCATTTAAAAAAGCTTCTCACAACCCAAACGCAAGGGCCACCCAGAATTACTCTGTTGTGGAAGATTTATCACAAACGCCTTGTGCGATGTCTGATTTGGAGGTCCTCCAAAGCTTCCCTGCTCAGAGGAAATCCTTGTTAACCACTTTTGGCTCTACTGAGACTTGTAATCCAGGCACCATCATGTTAGATACAACCGACTTAAAACCTTGTCTGCCTTACCACATCGCGTTTCAGATAGTAGTGGCTCATCCCATGAAAAATTTTACATGGAATATCTTTCGCACGGTGGTCGACGAGGGCGAGGGTGCCTCGACATGCGTTATGTCGCTAGCATGTTGGAAGGCCATTGGCCAACCCACTTTGTCTCCATCACCTACCCTCCTCACTGCTTTCGACGGTCGTTCTTTCTGACCACATGGCATCGTTCCTTCTTTCCCTGTGCAGTTAGGAGGGAAAAGCGTGTGTGTCGAAGTAGAGGTAGTATATGCTCCCCTCAACTATAACCTCTTGTTAGGACAGAGTTGGACTTATGCTATGCAAGCTATGGTTGCTACAGTTTTCCGAGTCTTGTTGTTTCCACACAAGGGTCGGATAGTGACCATCGATCAATTGTCTTTCTCCAGACCTGACCCAGCTTTGGGGGCATCCACGGTCCCGATGATTGATAATACTCAACCCAGTGTTGTTAACGTAGGAGTTGGTTTGTGCCCATCCTTGATGGGTACCTTCGATTACCCACCTCCTCATGACGATATCAAATTTATATCTAAACACCATAAGGTTGAGAATTTTCAAGTTTCGTCATTCCGCACGACTTACTTTGAGGATCCTTGGATTCTTCCTTCCCCATCAGCCACGATGGATGAGACAGGGCACTCAGGCATGTCCATGCCCTTGTCTGTCGCTGAGGTAGTGTACTCTTTAGTCCAGCAAGCTTCAGCTAACCCTAATCTGACTCCTGCACAAGAGTTAGATCCACTTCTAGAGCCTATTTGGGCTCAGGGTTCTCTTGCTAACGTTGTTTTGTTAGACTTAGTATTGCCTTCTGATGAAGCAGTAATCAAAGAAATGACTAGTCCAGACAAACCTTGGGAAGATATTCATCACAGATCATATTTTCTCCCAGAGTTAAGCCGAATCGAAGCAGGAGAATTCACCGTTACCATAACGAGAGATCAGTCGTGTCCTATTAATCTCTTAGCTACGCAGGAAATTTATGATGAGGGCAATATGGTGACTATCGCTGAAACTATACCCATCAACATCTCTCGAAACCCTGGCATTGTGGAGAATTTCTTCGTCGGAGCGGATTGCTCCCTCAAAGAAATTCAAGTTTACATGGATCTTTTCAAAGAATTCCGCGACATTTTTGCCTGGTCTTACGAAGAGATACTTGACATCGACCCACAAAGTGTCGATCATGGGCTACCTTTGTTGTTTTTCAAGCTCGCTTTAAGATCCAAAAGAAACATCTGGCGAGACTGTATTTATGATTTTCGGTCTCGTCCGGATTAACTAAGAAAAGTAACCATTATGGAGTCTTCTTTAAGCCCTTTTCAGACTCCTTAAAGATGAAAAGATTTTCGAGTGACCTTGTTTCTTCACACTCGTTAAATTGGTCTAGAAGAGCATTCCTTAAACGGGTCTTCTTTTAAGCCCTTTTCAGACCCTTTAAACATGAAAATATTTCCGAGCGATCTTGTGGCCTTTCACGCTCATTAAACTAAAATTTGAAGTCACGTCTGTCCGGTGGTATTTTACCCATTTTTCGGTTTGGACAGTCAACTGTACGAACAAAGGTATACTCTATTGAATTCCCATTCTTTAGAAGAGTACTCTCATGTATAATTTTATTCCTTTTTTGGGCCTGAGGGACTAAACTTACGAAAAAGAAACCCCCACAGAGTCCATAGTTAAGCTCTTTTCAGACTCCCTAAAATTGAAAAGATCGTTGAGTGACCTTATTCTATCACACTCGCTAAATTGGTCCAAAAGAATATTCCTGACGGAGTCCGTAGTTAAGTTTTTTTCAGACTCCTTAAAAGTGAAAAAATCATTGAGTGATCTTGTCCTTGTCACACTCGTTAAAATGGTTTTGAATTGACGTCTAATCGGTGCTAGTTTACCCCTTTTCCGAACCGACTAGACTATTGTCAAAAAAGGTACCCCAGCGGAGTCTCCTTTTATGATTTTTCAGACTCTCTAAATATGAAAAACCACCGAGCTTACCTTCTCTGGGATTGTTAAACTTACATCGAAGGACACTACCATTGTGTGTTCTATCAACCACATTTGCATACCTTATCCACCAGCGTTGTGATAGTTTACTTCTACGTCTTAACACCTTTGGCCGCCGGAGGATTTTTTCCGAGTATCATTTTACCAGAACATCAGTCTTGTCCTTGTGCCTTGAGCTTGTATGGTTTCAGTACTCGTTCCTCCATTGTAACGTAATATTCCTTTATTCTTTTTCCAAAATTATCGAAAAGAACAAAAAAAACAAATATAGCCCAAAAAGAGGATGGGAAAAGTATTTTATTTATTGGCAGCATAATGAGTCGCCCTTGGATAAAGCACATCTATTCGTTTGATCATCAGACTATGGGATGTAGTATGACCTTAGGAAGCTTTTCTCGCTATATAGAGTTGTGTCCTCCACCATTTGGTTATTCTTCCAAACATATGGAGAGTTTGTGTTGCCTCCTGCTTCGTAGACTTATGAGTAACATATATAATGCATGAGTCTCATCACTTGTCGTGCTATTGTCCAAAGGAAGTTTTTCACTAAGCCTGAGTCATCCCCTCTGCAATATGTCTCTTGTCCGCATACCCGGCCATCCTGAACGTCCAATCAAGTCCTTGTTCGAAATCACTGAAGCCTTCAGTCCGATCATCAAGATTATCAAGTCCATGACCGATGAGCTGTCGAAGACCTCTGGGTAGTGCAGTCGTACACTCATATTACACTCCTACCCGAGTTTTGGAAGATTTTTAAGTTGTTGCTCGAGCTCTGAAGTCCATCCATCAGGCCGAATCAGCTTCTGGAAGATGGATACTCTATATGTATATATTTCTGATTTCGAGATGTAGCTCCGCTGTGTATTATTCACGGTTACTCTTTATAGTTATTTGAAATGAATCTACAGTGTATTTGATTGGTAGCCATGGTTCTATTTTATCCCGAGCATGGGTATGCCCGCCTCGGTGAGACATTTGTTATTTTGTAGATGGCACCTCCTGGTTCCTGATCCTTGGGCTCAATCGTTCGGCACATCAGTAAATATTGGTAATGTATTTCGGCCATTAGATTCTCTTCTAAACTCACACATTAGGGGGCATCTATTATAACCCTAAATTGTACCACACATACTTACCTGGCATCAGGCCAACTCATATCCCTTCTTTGCCAAAAATCTACTAAACAACTCTTTGAAAATCCTCTTGTGTTAAGGCCCACACGCCCTAACTCATTACTGCACGCGTGTACACACTCGTTGACTCACAACAGCCCACGTGTACCTAACAAAGCATGAAAAAAGGAAATTTGCCGACGGAACAAAAAGTTATGGGTCAGTTAACTAAAACTCTCAGCCATGCATGGATGAGGGTTCATCCAAAACCCTAGCTCCTTCTAACCTATAAAAGAAGGGGTAGGGGTACCATTTGGAAGAGGAAAAAATATAGCAAAGAAACTCTGCCCATTTGCGTTAATTCTGTTGTTGGGAAAAACACCCTACGGACTAGCAAACTAGGGTCAGACTTGCATGCAGATTTGACTGAATAGAAACTACTTTTTTACCTACATCCCAAGATTTAAATCCATTTTTCTCAGTAAATGCAAGGAAAAGGACCACCTACCTTATTACCGACGTTCGATGTAGATCCTCCGTTGTGCTTGACTACTTGCTTGTGTTGCTCCTTAGGGCATCTGTTATAACCCTAAATTGCACCACACATACTTACCTGGCATCAAGCCAACTCATATCCCTTCTTTGCCAAAAATCTGTTGAACAACTCTTTGAAAATCCTCTTGTGTCAAGGCCCACTCACCCTAACTCATTATTGCACGTGTGTACACACTAGCTAACTCACAACAGCCCGTGTGTACCTAACAAAGCACGAAAAAAGGAAAGTTGTCGACGAAACAAAAATCTATGGGTGTTTTTCCCAATAACACTCTGGGCATTTCTTTATTATATCTTCGCTCTCATTTCATGTCGAAAATAAATCTGGATCAGTGGTATCAGAGCAGGCTGCTCTTGATCATTTTTCAGTGCATGTCCTCGACGAGGCCCGAGTATAGAAATTTGGGTCTCGAGCTTGTATCTATTGAGGAGAATTTCTCTCGCACACCCAAGAAACCCTCAATGGTGGAAGAAAATAAAAATGACAGAGCAGACAATCCTATCAAGCTATTGCTTGAGAAAGCTCTCACGCGACATAGGGATGAAATGATGGAGAATTTTTCCCATATCCTTGAAAGCCTGTCGATAAAATCAGGCACGTCTTCATCAAGTGGCCACTTTGGAGTCACCTTGCCTTTCAAGGTACAAGTTAATTTTGATATTCCTGTATTTGAAGGACAGATAGATGCAAAATACCTAGACAAATGTTTAAACCTGCTAGAAGGTTATTTCTTTGTTCACAATTTTTCTGATAGAGAAAAGACCACCTTTGAACTCATTAAATCTCTCCCTCATATATATGGGGTCAAGCCCACTTGGGATTTTTTTTTGGATGTGGTAAAGGAACAATATTACCATGTTGAAAACTATGAGGACCAGTACATGAGATGGACCAAACTGTAACAAGAGAGGGGGCAAGAAGTTCTGGAGTTCACCAATACCTTCCATACCTTGCGCACCAATCTGGATATCAAAGACTTTGAACGACATTTGGTTCTGAAATACCATGAGGCTCTACCTAGATACATCCAAACTGAAATAGATTTTTTGGACATCTCATCACTCGGTGTTGCTTATCAATATGTTGTTAGAATCGAGAAGATTTTTAAGCACCAGAACAAACAGGAGTTTAGGTCTGCAAATCCACAACAACCAAAGTATGACAAAGACGGCCTTAACAAACAATCTCAAGAAAACCAATCCAAGATACAGGAAAAGAAGGGTCACGGGAAGACAAAAAAGAACACCAAAAAATGATGTGATTTCCAAAAATCCCCTAGCACAACACCAATGAATGCCACTTAAAACAGTCATTGTTGGTTGAGATCAAAGACAAGGAGTTGAACCCTGATTCAGAATCTGATTCTAAAAATACTGGTAAAAGACAGATCATCGACGCAGACCCCACTTTTATTGTCACAACCACAACAATTCAACCAAAAGAACCAATAGATCTTGAAGAGGGGGAGCACCTTTTTCATTCATAGATGTGGTTGAAGGGGACCCCACTACATTTTATTGTTCATAACAAAAGCCAGAAGAACCTCATCTCAGTAGAGGTCCTCAAAAAGTTGGGATTGTCGACAACACCACACCCGCAACGATACAACATCGGGTGGTTTCACCAAAGATGAGATCTTCATTTCAACCAGCAGTGTCGATTGTAATACGACATCCATCCCTTCAAGGATGAGGTATTATGTGATGTTTCCCCACTAGATGTCTATGATGTTCTCTTGGGCCAACCATATATGTGGAAACTCCATGTTGTTTATGAGTCTCGACCCCGCGGTGTCATTGTTTCTCTGGGGGCTCATCTCTACAGAATACCAGAGGTAATTCTGGCTATTGTTCCACCTAAAAAGTGTCRCAAGGTAGCATCTCATACTACAAAATTTAGCTTCTTCACAATCTATTCAAAAGGTGAACAAAAGGAAACTACAACCACTACAACCTCACCCCAAGCACCTTCKATCCAACAGAAGCAGGTCGACAAGGTTGTAGCAAAGAGAAAATATGCCTTCTACGCATAGTAATCTCATGTAGCCAGACTCCCAAAAAAGGTCCAACCCTTCAAGCCACATGTTCATGACAACCTTCAACAAGCTAAGAAACGCAACTTCTCCAACAAGGCAAGCAGCTCATCAAGATGCAAATTCAACAAACGCTTTTCCCTCTCCCCAGGGCACTCAATGCAATGGATACCATTTCTCCCTAAGGATGGAGGATTTATCCAGGTGGATATCGGTGACCACCCACCTTTTCCAACTTGCTCAAAAAAGTTTTCTGACAATTTTGGTAATTTACTATTTTTAGCAGTTTTTAACTTCTGGGGCCATTTTGAGGGCCTAAATGAATTTTTTTCGGGATAGATATTCTCAATGATATAAAAATGCATGATTGAGCCCCTAAATGAATATCCTCGATGATACCTTTCCAACGGGCTATCATGAGCCTAAAACGGAGATCGTATGCAAAAGTTACGACCCCGGGAAGTTGATGTACTAACTTACTCAAATGAGGCCCACATGACTTTTGGCGCTTCATCTCCTAGGGTTAGGTTTTAGGATTTCTAGGGTTTTGGGCATTCTTGTTTATTGTAAAAATGCCTTAAGAGCCTCATTTTAAACATATTTTTGCGAATTAGAGTATCCATCGCATCTATTCTCAAAGATAAGTTGTCGCCATTCTAGCGAGTCTGTCACTCTGTATTTTTACAATCTCTATACATTTATTTCATTAATAGAAATCATGTATTACTATATATCTTTGTTTATGGTTGCATATCTGATACATTTTTGTTATGTTATTGAATATCTGTGATATCTCTGGGCATTTATTTATTATATCTCCGCTATCGTTTTGTGTCGAAAATAAATCTAGATCAGTAGTATCAAAGCAGGATGCTCTTGATCGTTTTCCAGTGCATGTCCCCGACGAGGTTCAGGTATAGCAATTTGGGTCTCGAGCTTGTCTCTCTTGAGGAAAATCACTCCCACACACCCAAGAAACCCTCAATGGCAGAAGAAAAGAAAAACAAAAGAGCAGATGATCCTATCAATCTGTTGCTTGAGAAAGCTCTCACGCGACAGAGGGACGACACTATGGAGAATTTTTCCCACATCCTTCAATGCCTACCGATAGAATAAGTCACATATTCATCAATCGGCCACTTTGGAGGCACCTCTTCTTTCAAGGTACAAGTTAATTTTGATAATCCTGTATTTAAAGGAAAAATAGATGTAGAATCCCTAGACAAATGGTTAAACCTGCTAGAAGGTTATTTCTCTATTCACAATTTTTTCGACAGAGAAAAGATCACCTTCACACTCCTTAAATATCTCCCTCATGTCAAACATTGGTGGGAAAATTACTGGGAGCAAAGTTCCACAGAGGAGTCTGGAATATATGGGGTCGATCCCACTTGAAATTTTTTTGTGGATGCGGTAAAGGAACAGTATTACCATGTTGGAAACTATGAGGACCAGTACATGAGATGGACCACACTGCGGCAAGAGAGGGGACAAGAAGTTCAGGAGTTCACCAATACCTTCCATACCTTGCGCACCAGGCTGGGTATCAAAGACTCTGAACGACATTTAGTTATGAAATACTGTGGGGCTCTACACAAATACTTCCAAACTGAAATGGATTTTCTGGACATCTCATCACTCAGTGCTGCTTATCGATATGTTGTTAAAATTGAGCAGAAATTTAAGAACCAAAACAAACAGGAGTTTAGGTCTACAAATACGCAACAATGAAAGTATGACAAAGATGGCCCTAACAAACAGTCTCCCGAAATCTAGTCCAAGCCACAAGAAAAGAAGGGTCATGGGAAGAAAAACAAGGACACCGAAAAATGGTGTGATTTCCAGAAAAGCCCCTGGCACAACACCGATGAATGTCACTCAAAACAATCATTGGTGGTCGATATCAAAGACAAGGATATGAACCCTGATTCGAAATCTAATTCTGAAAATACTGGTAAAAGATAGATCATTGACACGGACCCCACTGTTATTGTTGCGACCACAACAATTCAATTAGAAGAACCAAAAGATCTTGAAGAGGGGGAGAACCTTTTTCATTCACATATGTGGGTGAAGGGGACCCCGCTTCATTTCATTGTTGATAGCGGAAGCCAAAAGAACCTCATCTCAACAGAGGTCATCAAATAGTTGGGATTGTCAACAACACCACACCCGCAGCCATACAACATTGGGTGGCTTCGTCAAGGACGAGATCTTCATGTCAGTCAGCAGTGTCGATTGGCATACTACATCCATCCCTTCAAGGATGAGGTATTATGTGATGTTGCCCCACTGGATGTTTGTGATATTCTCTTGGGCCAACCATATATGTGGAAGCGCCATGTTGTTTATGAGTCTCGACCCCGCAGTGTCATTGTTTCTCTGGGGGGTTATCTCTACAGAATACCAGAGGTAGTTCCAACTATTGTTCTACCTAAAAAGTGTCGCAAGGTATTATCTCATACTTCAAAATTCATCTTCTTCACAATTTGTTCAAAAGGTGAACAAAAGGAAACTACAACCAGTACAGCCTCGCCCAAAGCACCTTCTATCCAACAAAAGCAGGTCGACAAGGTTGCAGCAAAGCGCAAAGATTCCTTTTGCACATAGGAATCTCATGTAGCTAGACTGGAAAAAAAGGTCCAACCCTTCCAGACACATGTTCGTGACAACCTTCAATGAGCTAAGAAGTGCAACTTCTCCAACAAGGCAAGCAGCTCATCAAGATGAAAATTCAGCAAATGCTTTTCCCTCACCCCCAGGAACTCAACGTAATGGATACCATTGCTTCCTAATGAGGTAGGATTGATCCAGGTGGATATTAGTGGCCACCCACCTTTTCCAACTGGCTCAAAACAATTTTCTGGCAATTTTGGTAATTTACTATTTTTAGTAGTTTTTAACTTCGTAGGCCATTTTGAGGGCCTAAATGAAGGTTTTTCGGTATCTAGATTCTCAATTGTAACCAAAGACATGATTGAGATCCCAAAATGAATCTCCTCGACGATACCGTTCCAACGGGTTATCATGCTCCTAAAACGGAGATCGTATGCAAAAGTTAAGACCCCGGGAAGTTGATGTACTAACTTACCCAAACGGAGCCCACATGAATTTTGGCGCTTCATCTCCTAGGGTTAGTTTTTTGGATGTTTATGGTTTTAGGAATTCCTGTTTATTGTAAAAAGGCCTTCATATCCTCATTGTAATCATCTTCTTGTGAATACAAGTAGTTGTCACATCTCTTCTCAGAGATAAGTTGCCACCATTCTAGCAAGTCTTTTACTCTGTATTTTTTCAGTCTATGTACATTTATTTCATTAATAGAAATCATGTATTACTGTATATCTATGTTTATAGTTGCATCTCTGATACATTTATGTTATATTATTGAATATCTGTGATAACTCTGGGCATTTATTTATTATATCTCCACTCTCATTTTGTGCCGAAAATAAATCTAGATCAGTGGTATAAGAGAAGGCTACTCTTGATCGTTTTTCAATGCATGTCCCTGACGATGTCTGAGTATAGAAAGTTAGGTCTCGAGCTTGTCTCTCTTTAGGACAATCTCCCCCACATCCTTCAGTCGAAGGGACAAAATGATGGAGAATTTTTCCCACATCCTTCAATGCCTATCGATAGCATCAGGTGCATCTTCATCAAGTGGCCACTTCGGAGGCACCTCGCCTTTCAAGGTACAAGGTAATTTTGATATTCATGTATTTGAAGGACAGATAGATGCAGAATCCCTAGACAAATGGTTAAACCTACTAGAAGGTTATTTCTCTGTWCAAAAWTTTTCCGACAGAGATAAGATCACCTTCACACTCCTTAAATCTCTCCCTCATGTCAAACATTGGTGGGAAAATTACTGGGAGAAAAGTTCCACAGAGGATCTTGGAATATATGGGGTCCATCCCACTTGGTATTTTTTTGTGCATGTGGTAAAGGAATAGTATTACCCTGTTGGTAACTATGAGGACCAGTACATGAGATGGACCACACTACGATAAGAGAGGGGCCAAGAAGTTTCGGAGTTCACCAATACCTTGCACATCAAGCTGGGTATCAAAGACTCTGAATGAAATTTTGTTCTGAAATACCATGGGGCTCTACACAGATATATCCAAACTAGCTCAAAATAGTTTTCTAGCAATTTTGGTAATTTACTATTTTTAGCAGTTTTTAGCTTCCGAGGCCATTTTGAAGGCATAAATGAAGGTTTTTCAGGATAGATCTTCTCAATGATAGTTGAGGGCATGATTGATCCCCAAAAATGAATCTCATTGACAATACCTTTCCAACGGCCTATCATGCGCCTAAAACGGAGTTCGTATGCAAACGTTACGACCCCAGGAAGTTGATGTACTAACTTACCCAAACGTGGCCCACATGACTTTTGGCACTTCATCTCTTAGGGTTAGGTTTTTGGATGTCTATGGTTTTTGGAATTCCTGTTTATTGTAAAAATGCCTTCATAGCCTCATTGTAATCATATTATTTCAAATGCGAGTAGTCGTCACATCTCTTCTCATAGATAAGATGTCACCATTCTATCGAGTCTTTCACTCTGTATTTTTATAGACTCTGTACATTTTGTTCATTAATAGAAATCGTGTATTACTGTATATCTGTGTTTATGGTTGCATCTCTGATATATTTCTATTATATTATTGAATATATGTGATATCTTTGGGCATTTCTTTATTATATCTCCACTCTAATTTCATGTCGAAAATATATCTGGATCAATGGTATGAGAGCAGGTTGCTCTTGATCATTTTTCAGTGCATGTCCCTGACGAGGTTCGAGTATAGAAAGTTTGGTCTCAATATTGTCCCTCTTGATGATAATCGCTCCCACACACCCAAGAAACCCTCAATGGCAGAAGAAAAGAAAAACGACAGAGCAGATGGTCCTATCAATCTGTTGCTTGAGCAAGCTCTCACGCAACAGAGGGATGAAATGATGGAGAATTTTTCCCACATCCTTCAACGCCTGTCGATAGCATCAGGCGCATATTCATCAAGTGGACACTTTGGAGGCACCTCTCCTTTCAAGGTACAACTTAATTTTGATATTCCTATATTTGAAGGACATATAGATGCAGAAGCCCTAAACAAATGGTTAAACCTGCGAGAAGGTTATTTCTTTGTTCACAATTTTTTCGACAGAGAAAAGATCACCTTCGCACTCCTTAAAGATCTCCTTCATGTCAAACATTGGTGGGAAACTTACTGGGAGCAAATTTCCATGGATTTGTCTAGAATATATGGGGTCGAGCCCACTTGGAATTTTTTTGTGGATGCGGTAAAGGAACAGTTTTACCCTGTTGGCAACTATGAGGACCAGTAAATGAGATGGACCACACTGCGGCAAGAGAGGGGCCAAGCAGTTTTTGATTTCACCAATACCTTCCATACATTTCACAACAAGTTGGGTATCAAAGACTCTGAACGACATTTGGTTCTGAAATACCATGGGGCTCTACACAGATACATCCAAACTGAAATGGATTTCTAGACATCTCATCACTCGGTGTTGCTTATCTATATGTTATTAAAATCAAGCAGAAATTTTAGCACTAGAACAAATGGGAGTTTGGGTCTTAAAATCCACAACAACCAAAGTATGACAAAGATGGCCCTAACAAACAGTCTCCCTAAAACCAGTCCAAGCCACAGGAAAAGAAGGGTCACGGGAAGACAAAGAAGGACACAGGGAAATGGTGTGATTACCACAAAACCCCCTGGCACAACACTGATGAATGACGATCAAAATAGTCATTGGTGGCTGAGATCAAAGACAAGGATTCGAACCCTAATTCAGAATCTGATTCTGAAAATACCGGTAAAAGATAGATCATCGTCGCAGATCCCACTGCTATTGTTTCGACCACAACAATTCAAACAGAAGAACCAACAGATCCTAAAGAGGGGGAGCACCCTTTTCATTCATAGATGTGGGTTAAGGGGACCTCGTTGCATTTTATTGTTGATAGTGGAAGCCAGAAGAACCTAATCTCAGTAGAAGTCATCAAAAAGTTGGGATTTTCGATAACACCACACCCACATCCATACAACATCGGGTGGATTCGCCAAGGACGAGATCTTCATGTCAGCCAGCATTGACGATTGTCATACAACATCCATCCCTTCAAGGATGAGGTATTATTTGATGTTTCCCCACTGGATGCATGTGATGTTCTCTTGGGNTCATCGTCGCAGACCCCACTGCTATTGTTTCGACCACAACAATTCAAACAGAAGAACCAACAGATCCTAAAGAGGGGGAGCACCCTTTTCATTCATAGATGTGGGTTAAGGGGACCTCATTGCATTTTATTGTTGATAGTGGAAGCCAGAAGAACCTAATCTCAGTAGAAGTCATCAAAAAGTTGGGATTTTCGATAACACCACACCCACAGCCATACAACATCGGGTGGATTCGCCAAGGACGAGATCTTCATGTCAGCCAGCATTGACGATTGTTATACAACATCCATCCCTTCAAGGATGAGGTATTATTTGATGTTTCCCCACTGGATGCATGTGATGTTCTCTTGGGACAACCATATATGTGGAAGCGCCATGTTGTTTATGAGTCTCGACCCTGCAATGTCATTGTTTCTCTGGGGGGTCATCTCTATAGAATACTAGAGGTAGTTCTGACTACTGTTCCACCTAAAAAGTGTCACAAGGTAGTATCTCATACTACAAAATTCAGCTTCTTCACAATTCGTTCAAAAGGTGAACAAAAGGAAACTACAACCACTGCAGCCTTGCCTAAGAACGTTCTATCCAATAGAAGCAGGTCGACAAGGTTGCAGAAAAGCACAAAGATTCCTTCTGCACACAGGCATCTCATGTAGCCAAACTAGAAAAAATGGTCCAACCCTTCCAGCCACATGTTCATGACAACCTTCAATGAGCTAAGAAGTGCAACTTCTCCAACAAGGCCAGCAGTTCATCAAGATGCAGATTCAGCAAACGCTTTTCTCTCTCCCCCTGGCACTCAATGCAATGAATATCATTTATTCCTAAGGACGGAGTATTAATCCAGGTGGATATCAATGACCACCCACCTTTTCCAACTGGCTGAAAAAAGTTTTCTAGCAATTTTGGTAATTTACTATTTTTAGCAGTTTTTTAATGCTGGGACCATTTTGAGGGCCTAAATGAAGGTTTTTCAGGATCAATCTCCCCAATGATAGTCATATGCATGATTGATCCCTCAAAATGAATCTCCTCGACAATACCTTTCCAATGGGTTATCATGCACCTAAAACGGAGTTCGTATGCAAAAGTTATGACCCGGGGATGTTGATGTACTAACTTACCCAAACGGGGCCCACATGACTTTTGGTGCTTCATATCCTAGGGTTAGGTTTTTGGATATCTAAGGTTTTTTTCATTTTTGTTTATTGTAAAAAGATCTTCAGAACCTCATTGTAATCATCTTCTTGTGAACGCGAGTAGTCGTCACATCTCTTCTCATAGATAAGTTGCCACCATTCTACGGAGTCTTTCACTCTGTATTTTTACAATCTCTATACATTTATTTCATTAATAGAAGTCAAGTATTACTGTATATCTATTTTTATGGTTGCATCTATGCTACATTTATGTTATATTATTGAATATCTGCGATATCTATGGGCATTTATTTATTATATCTTCGCTCTCATTTCATGCCGAAAATAAATCTGGATCAGTGGTATCAAAGCAGGATGCTCTTGATCATTTTTCAGTGCACATCCCCGATAAGTTCTAACTATAGAAATTTGGGTCTCGAGCTTGTCTCTCTTGAGGACAATCTCTCCTTCACACCCAAGAAACCCTCAATGGCAGAAGAAAAGAAAAACAACAGAGCAAACGATCATATCAATCTGTTGCTTGAGAAAGCTCTTGTGTGATAGAGGGACGAAATGATGGAGAATTTTTTCCACATCCTTCAACACCTTTCGATAGCATCAAGTGCATATTCATCAAGAGGAAACTTCAGAGGCACATTGCCTTTCAAGGTACAAGTTAATTTTTATATTCCTGTATTTGAAGGATATATAGATGCAGAAGCCTAGACAAATGGTTAAACCTACTAGAAGGTTATTTCTTTGTTCACAAATTTTCCAACAGAGAAAATATCACCTTCGCGCTCCTTAAAGATCTCCCTCATGTCAAACATTGGTGGGAAACTTACTGGGATAAAAGTTCCACAGAAGAGTCTGGAATATATGGGGTCGAGCCCACTTGAGATTTTTTGTGGATGCGGTAAAGGAACAATATTACCTGGAAACTATGAGGACCAGTACATGAGATGGACCACACTGTGGCAAGAGAGGGGAGAAGAAGTTATGGAGTTCACCAATAGCTTCCATACTTTGTGCACCAAGTTAGGTATCAAAGAATCTGAAGGAAATTTGGTTCTGAAATACCGTGGGGCTCTACACAGATACATCAAAAATGAAATGGATTTTCTGGACATCTCATCGTTCGATGTTACTTATAAAAATGTTGTTAAAATCGAGCAAAAATTTAAGCACCAGAACAAACAGGAGTTCGGGTCTGCAAATCCACAACAACCAAAGTATGACAAAGACGACCCTAACAAGCAGTCTCCTGAAAACCAGTCCAAGCCACAGGAAAAAAAGGGTCACAAGAAGACAAAGAAGGACACCGAAAAATGGTGTGATTTCCATAAATGCCCCTAGAACAACACCGATGAATGTCGATCAAAACAGTCATTGGTGGTTGAGATCAAAGACAAGGATTTGAACCCTGATTTAGAATTTGATTCTGAAAATATTGGTAAAAGACAGATCATCGACGCATACCCCACTGATATTGTCACGACCGCAACCATTCAACTAGAAGAACCAACATATCTTGAAGAGGGAGAGATCCTTTTTCATACACAAATGTGGGTGAAGGGAACCCTGTTGCATTTTATTGTTGATAGTGGAAGCCAAAATAACCTCATCTCAGCAGAGGTCATCAAACAGTTGGGATTGTCGACAACACCACACCCACAGCCATACAACATCATGTGGCTTCGCCAAGGATGAGATCTTTGAGTCATCCAGTAGTGTCGATTGTCATGCGACATCCAACCCTTCAAGGATGAGGTATTATGTGATGTTTCCCCATTGGATGTCTTTGATGTTCTCTTGGGCCAACCATATATGTGGAAGCACCATGTTATTTATGAGTCTCGACCCCGTAGTGTCATTATTTCTCTGGGGGGTCATCTCTACAGAATACCAGAGGTAGTTCCAACTATTGTTCCACCTAAAAAGTGTCACAAGGTAGTATCTCATACTAAAAAATTCAACTTCTTCACAATCTGTTCAAAAGGTGAACAAAAGGAAACTGCAACCACTACAACCTCACCCCAAGCACCTTCTATCCAACAGAAGTAGATCGATAAGGTTGCAATAAAGCGCAAATATTCCTTCTACAAAAAACCATCTCATGTAGCCAGACTGGAAAAAAAGTTCCAACCCTTCCAACCACATGTTCGTCACAACCTTCAACAAGCTAAGCAACGCAACTTCTCCAACAAGGCAAGCAGCTCATCAAGATGCAGATTCAGCAAATGCTTTTCCCTCTCCCTCGGGCACTCAATGAAATAGATACCATTTCTTCCTAAGGAAAGAGGATTGATCCAAGTGGATATCGGTGGCCACCCACCCTTTCCAACTAGCTCAAAATAGTTTTCTTGCAATTTTGGTAATTTACTATTTTTAGAAGTTTTTATCTTCCGGGACCATTTTGACGGCCTAACTGAATGTTTTTCAGATTGATATTCTTAATGATAGTCATAGGAATGACTGATCCCTCAAAATGAATCTCCTTTATGATACCTTTCCAACGGGCTATCATGCGCCTAAAACGGAGATCATATGCAAAAGTTACTACCCTGGGAAGTTAATGTACTAACTTACCCAAACGGAGCCCACATGACTTTTGGCGCTTCATCTCCTAGGGTTAGGTTTTTCGATGTCTAGGGTTTTTGGCATTCTTGTTTATTGTAAAAATTCCTTCAGAGCCTCATTTTAATCATCTTCTTGCAAATGCGAGTAGCTGTCACATCTCTTCTCAGAGATAAGCTGCCACCATTCTAGCGACTCTTTCACTCTATATTTTTACAGTCACATTTCTTTCATTTATAGAAATCGTATATTACTGTATATATGTGTTTATGGTTGCATATATGATACATTTTTTCTCTATTAGTGAATATCTGTGATATCTCTAGGAATTTCTTTATTATATCTCCGCTCTCATTTCGTGCCCAAAATAAATCTGGATCAGTGGTATCAGAGCAGGCTGCTCTTGATTGTTTTTCAATGCATGTCCCCGACGAGGTCCGAGTATATCAAGCTGGGTCTCGAGCTTGTCTCTCTTGAGGACAATATATCTCGCACACCCAAGAAACCCTCAATAACAGAAGAAAAGAAAAATGACAGAGCAAACGATCCTATCAATCTATTGCTTGAGCAAGCTCTCACGTGACAGAGGGATGAAATGATGGATAATTTTTCCCACATCCTTCAACACCTGTCGATAGCATCAGGCGCATCTTCATCAAGCGGCCACTTTGGAGGCACCTCTCCTTTCAAGGTACAAGTTAATTTTGATATTCTTGTATTTGAAGGACAAATAGATGTAGAAGCCCTAGGCAAATGATTAAACCTGCTAGAAGGTTATTTCTCTGTTCACAATTTCTCCGACAGAGAAAAGATCACCTTCGCACTCCTTAAATCTCTCCCTCGTGTCAAACATTGGTGGGAAACTTACTGGGAGAAAATATCCATAGAGGAGTTTGGAATATATGGGGTCGAGCCCACTTGGAATTCTTTTTGGATGCGGTAAAGGAACAATATTACCTTGTTGGCAACTATGGGGACCAGTACATGAGATGGACCACACTACGGAAAGAGAGGGGACAAATAGTTCTGGAGTTCACCAATACCTTCCATACCTTGCGCACCAAGTTGGGTATCAAACACTCCAAATGACATTTGGTTCTAAAATACCGTGGGGCTCTACACAGATACATCCAAATTGAAATGGATTTTCTGGACATCTCATCACTCGGTGTTGCTTATCGATATGTTGTTAAAATCGAGCAGAAATTTAAGCACCAGAACAAATAGGAGTTTGGGTCTACAAATCCACAACAACTAAAGTATGAAAAATACTACCCTAACAAACAGTCTCTCGAAAACCAGTCCAAGCCACAGCAAAAGAAGGGTCATGGGAAGACAAAGAAGGACACTGGAAAATGGTGTGATTTCCACAAAATCTCCTGGCACAACACTGATGAATGTTGCTCAAAACAGTAATTGGTGGTCAAGATCAAAGACAAGGAGCCGAATCGTGATTCAAAATCAAATTCTAAAAATATTGGTAAAAGACAGATCATCGACGCAGGCCCCACTACTATTGTCACGACCACAAAATTCAACCGGAAGAACCAACGGATCCTGAAGAGGGGGAGTGACTTTTTCATTCAAAAATGTGGGTGAAGGGGACGCCACTGCATTTTATTGTTGATAGCAGAAGCTAGAAGAACCTCATCTCAGCAAAGGTCATCAAACAGTTGGGATTGTCGACAGCACCACACCCGCAGTCATACAACATCGGGTGGCTTCTCCAAGGACATGATCTTTGTGTCAGCCAACAGTGTCGATTGTCATACGACATCCATCCCTTCAAGGATGAGGTATTATGTGATGTTTCCCCACTGGATGTTTGTGATGTTCTCTTGGGCCAACCATATATGTGGAAGCACCATGTTATTTATGAGTCTCGAACCCGCAGTGTCATTGTTTTTCTGGCGGGTCATCTCTACAGAATACGAGAGGTAGTTCTGACTACTGTTCCACCTAAAAATTTCTGCAAGGTAGCATCTCATACTACAAAATTCAGCTTCTTCAAAATCTGTTCAAAAGGTGAACANGTATTATGTGATGTTTCCCCACTGGATGTTTGTGATGTTCTCTTGGGCCAACCATATATGTGGAAGCACCATGTTATTTATGAGTCTCGAACCCGCAGTGTCATTGTTTTTCTGGCGGGTCATCTCTACAGAATACGAGAGGTAGTTCTGACTACTGTTCCACCTAAAAAGTTCTGCAAGGTAGCATCTCATACTACAAAATTCAGCTTCTTCAAAATCTGTTCAAAAGGTGAACAAAAGGAAACTGCAACCACTACAGCCTCGCCCCAAGCACCTTATATACAATAGAACCAGGTCGACAAGGTTGCAGATAAGCACAAATATTCCTTCTGCACACAGTCATCTCATGTAGCCAGACTGGAAAAAAAGTTCCAACCCTTCCAGCCACATGTTCGTCACAACCTTCAACAAGCTAAGCAGCGCAACTTCTCCAACAAGGCAAGCAGCTCATCAAGATGCAGATTCAACAAACGCTTTTCCCTCTCCCATGGGAACTCAACGCAATAGATACTGTTGGTTCCTAAGGAGGGAGGATTGATATAGAAGGATACTGGTGGCCACCCACCTTTTCCAACTGGCTCAAAATGGTTTTCTTGCAATTTTGGTAATTTACTATTTTTAGCAGTTTTTAACTTCCAGGGCCATTTTGAGGGCCTAAATGAAGGTTTTTCGGGATCGAGCTTCACAATGATATTTGAAGGCATTATTGAGCCCCCAAAATGAGTCTCCTTGATGATACCTTTCCAACAGGCTATCATGCGCCTAAAACGAAGATCGTATGCAAAAGTTATGACCCCGGGAAGTTGATGTACTAACTTACCCAAACGGGGCCCACATGACTTTTGGCGCTTCATCTCCTAGGGTTAGGTTCTTTGATTTATAGGGTTTTGATAATTCTTTTTAATTGTAAAAATGCCTTCAGAGCCTCATTTTAATCATCTTCTTGTGAACGCAAGTAGTCGTCACATCTCTTCTCAAATATAAGATGCCACCATTCTAGCGAGTCTTTCACTCTATACTTTTACAGTCTCTGTACATTTATTTCACTAATAAAAATCATGTATTATTGTATATTTTTGTTTATGGTTGCATCTCTTATACATTTCTATTATATTATTGAATATATGTGATATCTTTGTGCATTTCTTTATTATATCTCCGCTCTCATTTCGTGCCAAAAATAAATCTGGATCAATGGTATCAGAGTAGGCTGCTCTTGATCGTTTTTCAGTGCATGTCCCCGACGAGGTCCGAGTATATAAATTTGGGTCTTGAGCTTGTATCTCTTGAGGAAAATCTCTTTCGCACACCCAAGAAACCCTCAATGGCAGAAGAAAAGAAAAATGTCATAGCAGACGATCCTATCAATATGTTGCTTGAGCAAGCTCTCATGCGACAGAGGCATGAAATGATGGAGAATTTTTCCCACATCCTTCAATGCCTACCAATAGCATCATGTGCATATTCATCAAGCGACCACTTCGAAGGAACCTCACCTTTCAAGGTACAAGTTAAATTTTATATTCATGTATTTGAAGGACAAATAGATGCAGAAGCCCTAGACAAATAGTTAAACCTGCTAGAAGGTTATTTCTTTGTTCACAATTTTTTTTTGAGAGAGAATATCACCTCCGCACTCCTTAAAGCTCTCCCTCATGTTAAACATTGGAGGGAAACTTATTGGGAGAAAATTTCCACACAGGAGTCTGGAATATATGCGGTTGAGCCCACTCGGGATATTTTTGTGGATGCAGTAAAGGAACAATATTACCATGTTGGCAACTATGAGGACTAGTACATGAGATGGACCACACTGTGGCAAGAGAGGGGCCAAGTAGTTTCGGAGTTCACCAATACCTTCGATACCTTGCGCACCAAGGTGGGTATCAAAGACTCTGAAAGACATTTGGTTCTAAAATATCGTGGGGATCTGCACAGATACATCCAAACTAAAATGCATTATCTGGACATCTCATCACTCGGTGTTGCTTATCGATATGTTGTTAAAATCAAGAAGAAATTTAACCACCAGAACAAACGGGATTTTGGGTCTACAAATCTGCAACAACCAAAGTATGACTGCAAGGACAGCCCTAACAAAAAGTATCTTGAAAACCAGTCCAAGCCACAGGAAAAGAAGGGTCATGGGAAGACAAAGAAGGACACTGAAAAATGGTGTGATTTCCATAAAAATCCCCTGGCACAACACCGATGGATATCGCTCAAAACAGTCATTGGTGGCTGATATCAAAGACAAGGAGTCAAACCCTGATTGAGAATCGGATTCTGAAAATACTAGTAAAAGACAGATCATCGACACAGAACCCACTATTATTATCGCAACCACAGTAATTCAACCAGAAGAACCAACAGATCCTGAAGAGGGGGTGCACCTTTTTCATTCACATAAGTGGGTGAAGGGGACCCCGCTGCATTTTATTGTTGATAGTGGAAGCCAAAATAACCTCATCTCAGCAGAGGTCCTCAAACAGTTGGGATTGTCGACAACACCACACCCATAGCCATACAACATCGGGTGGCTTCGCCAAGGACGAGATCTTTGTGTCAGCCAGCAATGTCAATTTTCATGCGACATCCATCCCTTCAAGGATGAGGTATTAAGTGATGTTTTCCCACTAGATTTTTGTGTTGTTCTCTTGGGCCAACCATATATTTGGAAGTGCCATGTTGTTTATGAGTCTCGACTTCGCAGTGTCATTGTTTCTTTGGGGGGTCATTTCTACAGAATACCAGAGGTAAATCTTACTGTTGTTCCACCTAAAAAGTGTTGCAAGGTAGTATCTCATACTACAAAATTCAGCTTCTTCACAATGTGTTCAAAAGGTGAACAAAAGTAAACTGCAACCATTACAGCCTCGCCCCAAGCACATTCTATCCAACAAAAGTAGGTCAACAAGGTTGCAGTAAAGAACAAAGATTCCTTCTGCACACAGGCATCTCATGTAGCCAGAATCTAAAAAAAGGTCCAACCCTTCCAACCACATGTTCGTGACAACCTTCAACAAGCCAAGCAGTGCAACTTCTCCAACAAGGCAAGCAGCTCATCAAGATGCAGATTCAACAAACAATTTCCCTCTCCCCTGGGCACTCAACACGATGGAGACCATTGCTTCCTAAGAAGGGAGGATTGATCCAGGTGGATATCGGTGGCCGCCCACCTTTTCCAAGTGGCTCAAAACAGTTTTCTGGAAATTTTGTTAATTTACTATGTTTAGTAGTTTTTAACTTCCAAGACCAATTTGAGGGGTTAAATGAAGGTTTTTCAGGATAGAGCTTCTCATTGATATCTTAAAGCATGATTTATCCCCCAAAATGAATCTCCTCGATGATACCTTTCCAACGGGTTATCATGCGCCTAAAATGGAGTTCGTATGTAAAAGTTACGACCTCGGGAAGTTGATGTACTAACTTACCCAAACGGGACCAACATGACTTTTGGCGGGTTAGGTTTTTGTAAGTCTAGGGTTTTTGGCATTCCTTTTTATTGTAAAAAGGCCTTCAAAGCCTCATTTTAATCATCTTCTTGCGAATGCGAGTGGCCGTCACATCTCTTCTCAAAGATAAGTTGCCACCATTCTAGCAAGTCTTTCACTCTGTATTCTTATAGTCTCTGTACATTTATTTCATTAATAGAAATCGTGTATTACTTTATATCTGTGTTTATGGTTGCATATCTGATACATTTATGTTATATTATTGAATATCTGCGATATCTCTGGGCATTTCTTTATTATATCTCTGCTCTCATTTCGTGCCGAAAATAAATCTGGATCACTTCTTGTTTTGAGTGTAATTGCAGGTTTGGTATTGGGTTAAATGGAGAGTTATTCCTAATAGATATGAGTACCAATTCTCACCTAGATTTTAAAAATGTAACAGGATTATTGAATTTTTTGTGTAATGGAAAGAAAGGATTGCTAGGATTGTGAAAATATAAAAGGAAGTTATAGATATCTTGAGAAGAAAGTCAACAATTTACTTAGTACAATATTTGATTTGGAGGGCATAAACGACAAGTTGGTTGAAACAGTGAATTAGAAAAGAGTATATTATATACAACACAGTGAATTAAGCACGGTGAATTCAAATTGTGCATGTAAATCTATTTTTCAAAGATTGGTGTAAATCTAGTGTGCATGGAAAAGAGATTGATGATGTATCCTTGTTTCCCAAAACCAATCTCACAAGTTAGAATCAAATACAAATTAATTATAAGTGTGTGGGTTATCAACAATCTTATTTGTGCAAAGAGAAACTAGATACCATGAATATTGAAATTCTTAAAACCAATAGAAATTTGTCATTAGAGTTTAAGAAGTGTTGATTTTTAGGTGAAATATTAACCATGCATATGAAAGTGAAGGGATTAGTTCTACATAAAACAACGAGTGTTTACCCATTCAAAATAGTGCTAGAAATGAGTTAATATTAAACAAGATCATATTATTATTTACTTCACCTATCTATGCATCTAATCATAGGAATATACCATTAGATTCCATATAGGATAATATACCATAGTCAGTGTTTCCAACTTCAATATGAATCGTTTTAATTCTAAGTGAAAATATATTATACTCTAGTGTGTGTATATTATATTTATGCCAAATGATTTAAATATCTTGTGTGTTAAACCAGGGAATCAACAAACCCTTAAATACTAACACTTGGGAAATGAAATGTTCCAACAACAGATCGAAGTTATTATAGGAATTAAACCATCAATTAGGTTCTAGAATGGTATCAGACCCTAAATTACTTGAAACAACCATCAAATAGTGTGCCATGAATATGTATTTAATCTTTAGAAATATGACAAACTTTAATCATTCACAATTGTGGTCTGATCACTGTGCTTAATTCATTGTGTTGTATATAATATACTATTTTCTAAGAACTGACAACATCATTTGGTGAGAACATCATGCTAATAAGATTATAAAGTACTACCATATCAATAGTGACCAAAGGACTGAGTAACAACACATCATGGACTTACTCTTCTATAAATACCCTTGTAATCCCATTAGATTAGTAATCACTTGTATTACACTTAGTATATTAGCAACACGTTAGCTATTGGTATTACTTCTCCTTATTCACGTAATCATCATAGTAATCATTACTAATGTATATGTGGTGTCAAATTCTTAGTAGTATAGTTGTGTTCTTTGACTAAGCTCTACCATTTTTCCATAATATATGTACATGAGTTAGATAAGTTGATCTTACTAGTACCAATAAAGAGCATAGGTAATGATACTTATTACTCATAGATAGTGTAATCATAGTAACCTAATATGAAAACTATAACATAAGAAGATAGAGTGGATTAGTGCTAAGATCTTGAACAAGCATGACCTTATATTGTTACATGATAGTAAGTATTCATGTATATTTTCTTAAGTTGGTGTTATTTGTAATGCAATCCTATCTGTTACGTATTATGTGTATTCAATGAAGCTTGTTATTACGGAAATCATACCCTTATTAGTATAATGGAAACAATACTAACCTAATTAATGGGGTAAATACATCTACTTATCCTTGTTAGCTATATAAGTATTCCAGTAATTACGTATATGGAGTAATGAAACCACATATGATCTACAAAGCACATTGAGATGACGTTAGTGACCTTTTGTTCATAAGGATATGGATAGTAATTGTTGGCAACGAAATTCACTCTTGGATTGCTAGCAGGAGCAGAGTTCGATGCCCATCAGTTTTATGTCACGATTGTTCATAGATGGGTGATCAAATGGAAGGAAACTCGAAACAGTAGTGTTCCAACTCTGAAAACAGGCCAGGTATGTATGAGCAAGTGAGGTCTTGCGTAAATTTCAGACGGTGAGCTATAGTAAAGGGTGAACAGGTGGAAGGCTTATGGAGAAGAGTGCGAAGGCCTGTTATAAACAGCAGGTTCCTAGCAGACTGTATAAGAAGGCATCCAAACACAAGATCTTCTTGCATTTAAATACAGAGCACCAGAAAATACAATAATGCCACGATAAATCATTTATCATAACAGAAATGCAACAATTCACGCGACTCAGTCGATCACGAACTTTCCAGCATAAGATGAAAAAACTAGACGGGTAAAGGAGAACAGTCTGTCATAAAACAAGAAATCTCATATACAGATACACAAGCTAGAAACTGAAATAGTTGCTAAACATTACAATAGGGAGCTCTGCTCAACCATCGATGCTTACAAAAATGGAGAAAACGCCTACATATACTCAAAACAAAACACAGCAGCAAAAATGAGATACTGCATTAAATAATTGCGTCTGCATGGCTTCTGACAATCTGCCCATGCAGACTCAGGATGATCGTGCACCCATGA
>JASDQU010586894.1:84233-95355 GCA_032191745.1 Picea mariana | reverse complement strand
TGCGAAGGTCTGTTATAAACAACAGGTTCCTAGCAGACTGTAGAAGAAGGCATCCAAACATAAGATCTTCTTGCATTTAAATACAGATCACTAGAAAATACAATAATGCCATGATAAATCATTTATCATAATAGAAATGCAACAATTCGCACAACTCAGTTGATCACGAACTTCCCAGCATAAGATGAAAAAACTAGACGGGTAAAGGAGAACTGTCTGTCATAAAACAAGAAATCTCATATACAGATACACAAGCTGGAAACTGAAATACCTGCTAAACATTACAATAGGGAGCTCTGCTCAACCATCGATGCTTACAAAAATGGCGAAAACGCCTACATATACTCAAAACAAAACACAGCAGTGAAAATGAGATACTGCATTAAATAATTGCGTCTGCATGGCTTCTGACAGTCTACCCATGCAGACTCAGGACGATCGTGTGCCCATGACAGACGCCATCTTAACTGCGCATGGCTCCATGAAGGGGAGTAGCTGAGCCATTTAAATGTCGAGCTAGCGTGTGTAGACCTCCTCCGGCTGATCGCGAAATCGGGCCTGGATTCTCTGGAAGAATGGGTACACAGGACCCTCCTGAGCAGACTGATGGTCAGACCCTTCATGCCTTGCAATTAATGATTGAGGCAAGGCCTCAACCACCCTCTCTTTTCTTCATTCATTCCTGGCAGCTACTGGAATTTATCCCACATTGAATCGGTACGTGGGACATCACCATGCCTTCCTGCTCTCAGGATCGTTTTAAATCCCCTCTTCTGAGCTAAAGTGGCGCTTTAGATTCCTTTTGGGAATCACTGTGCAAACCTGATCCACAGGTCCTTCTAACTTTCCTCTCGGCCTCTGCACCTAGCCGTGGTGATCCCTGACTCTATATCGAGGTTTCGAGGTTTCGGACTTTCCGCTACCACCAACCACTATCCTCGTGAATCCTCGATCCCGGATTCTCTAATGAGTGCTTCCACGTACTGGCCCTCTCGGCTCAGCTCCCGCTCATATGACCAATCCCTGATAAGACCGCAGCCCTATACCTCCATCGGAGTTTCGGCACTTGTGATTTCACAATGCGCATGTCTCCATGACTCGCGATTCCCCGAGTTGCGACGTGCCTTTTTCCGCTCTGGCCCTCCTGGCTTATCCCTGGCCAACGTGACCGTCGCCCATGACTATGACCTTACCCCGTCGGTGTTTCGGACTTTTCGATGCCAAAAAGAATAATCCCACGGGACTTGCGATATGTCGAATTCCGATTTCACCTGCCACTTGTCCTTTTCTCATGTGACCTCTTTTGGGGTCCACCTTTGTCACGATCGGGAAATCGTGCATCGCAATTCTGCAATGCACAAAACTCTCGCTCCTGGGATCTCCAATATCCCGATGGCCTCAACTCCGATGGACGCTTCCCTGTCGGGACCCTCCTCGATAACGTTGATCTCCTGCCACGCGTCCTTTCCAGATGGACGGTCCCTATTGACTCTCAAGGATTCGGGACTTTCGCTGTCTTGTTTCTATTTCTTGTCCCGAGACAAGAAATATCGCTAACAGTAATCACACCTTAATTAGGTGAAATACATAGGATAAGCTTAACCTATTTCATAAAATCTGGAAACACTGACCTAACTAGTAATGATAAGAATTAGTTTAGGAAGCATGTATACCTTATCTCTATATGTCTATGTTCTCCATGTATCTAGTCCATTCATATTGGTTGATCAAGTACAAGCTTCATTATTTATACATATTACTAACCTTTATTGAATCAGTCATTAAACAATGGTAATCAAAGAGAGCTTGATTGTATGAACCTTATTGAACATGATGCAATGGACTCGTACTAATCAATGAGAAATAAGCACGTATAATCTCTTACTACTAATCAGAGCTTGAATGAGTGCAATAGGTAAGGGTTAGAGTTATAGCCTATACTAATAGTGGTGTTCATATTACTGATATCTACTAGTATGAATGGAGTATGTTTATCATTCCTATTCACTCTTATTGAAGTTGGTATTGTATTGGTTACACTATCTGAGCTATGTAGAAGCTCATGATCTCTGAAATATGGAGAAATCTATACTATGGATTTACTACTATGTTTCAATTAGGTTCAACTTGCTACTGGTGAAAGAGTGGTATTGTTACCTATGATATGTATAAGTTTGCTACAAAAAGGGTATCTTACTATCACTGCTTTGTTAATCTCTACCCCATGTGAATCTCTAGTCCCATTGATTCCCTTCATTTCATATGATTCCATCAGTGAATATAAGACTCGAACTAGAACAATTTAGGCTGAGGGTATATCACCTTAATAGATTCCCAGGGTGGTGGGTGGGGAAGAGTATGTATCCATTCCAATGATTCCATGATATTCTATGTTCCTTGATTGTCGACAGATTTAAATATTCTAAAGAAAATTAGCATTATAACCCAAAATCAGATAACAAAATAAGTATTGAAACGAGTGCTAAGTCAAGTCAAGGTCTGGCCATGCCCAAAGAAAAAGCTGACACTGGTACCAATAAAGAAATTTTATGTTATTTTGCCTTGTTTCAATTTTATTAGATGCATTTATTAAAGTTATTTAACTAATTTGCAAGTTCATATATCCTATATCTTAATATTCTATAAGGTACTAGTTAAATTAGCTTTCCTTCATATTAGATCACCATATAGGTTTAGAACCTTGGCTTAGAACCATAGGTTTAGGAGTTTGATGGTGGTGGAAAAAATTGTGCCCTAGGTGAGGGATAATGAGTAAAAAACATATTAGTTTTTACTCATTATTTCCCTCCATACCTAGTCTCATATTAGATTTTACTGATTATTCCTGAAGAGTGGGACACAATCATTGTCCTATGATTTGGTACACTAAGGATGAGTCTCCTTATCCAAGATATACCACAACAAGTTCACTTTGGTAGGAATCTTAAAAATAATTTAAATAACTCTTTAATAAACATTATAAAAAAATTACCTTCTACATGTTACATGTATAGATTATCTTATAAATTACCTTCTACAATTTGCACATACATATAGATTATCATCTACATGTTACATTTTTTTTATATTTAAATATTTTCATATTCATTATATATAGCATCATAGTAAAAGAAATAGTTACATTATTTTTTTCAATATATGTCTTTGATGCTTTGAAGTTGTTATAAATGCTTAAATGTCTTCAAGTTGTTTTATAAATTATATTTTCATTTTATGTTTCTATAACTTATGAACTTTCATATTCATGGATTTTCAAAGGATATCTAGATCGAGGCAAGATGTCAAGACAAGAGTCTCCAAAAATGCCTCGCAAATGCTCTAGGCTATCCAATGAAGGAGTAAGAGAAACCCCTTCTTTGACTGAGACTCTGAGGACGTCAGAGACCCATATCTCAGCAAGGCATGTAAACTTTGGAGGGGCAACTAGTAGTGACCAAAGGAAATCTAGTCAAAGGAGGAGATTATCAAATGAATACGTGAATAGATAATCAAGAGAATGTGCTCAAAATAGTGTTATGGATGCAGCTTTCTTAGATAGGTTTCACATTAATACTCCAACACCGGAGAATGCAGGGAATACATCATGACAAGAAAATATGTTCGGTAATTTTTTTTTATTTTTTTTTTGTGTATTTATGTTTATGTTATATATATATATATATATATATATATATATTATTTTTTATTTTTGTTAAATATTGTAATTAGTTTCAAATGTGTATGTGTAGAGGATGAGTTTATTGCAAGAGAAGATAATGAAAGAGAGGGTGCTTATCATGAAGATTTCAATGTTGGTGAAGAGGGTGAAGGTGGGATTTAGGGGGCGTTACCAAGAAACAGAAGATTACACACCTATGTTCACCTATCCCTCAGATGTTGGTGATGAGCTTCCTTGGGAAGGGTATACTGAAGCGATGACCCTAGAACGATGCTCAGATGTTAAAAGCAAGTTGCATAATGATTTGAGGTGCTTGGATCTCCCTCGAGAGAGTAAGCAAATCTTGGAGATTGTTTTGCATTCATTGCAGAACTTTATGGATGCATATCAAAAGATGGGGCCAACGACTAATAGTTTTATCGATTTGATGAGGAGATTAAAGTCAGAGGTTATGGGCCTCAATAAATGGGAAATAGTAAAAAATAGAGTTTCAAAAGAAGATGTAATTTCTATGTTTAATTTCAAAGAGGGGCCAAAGCGAAAGATGTTGAAGGTGCAATATTTTAAGCACCCCAATATAGCAGGACACATTTATAATAGATTTTTGGCAACATATGGGAAGTTGTCTTGGAATGAAGAGGTTCCACATACTTTGCTAGAATATTTTATGCAGAGTTTTTCATGGGCATGCACCCTGATTATACTATCCTATCGTCTAGTTATTATGGGGCTGGTAAAGGACGAACATATGATCGAAAAGGGGCATACTAAAATGAAACATTGCAGAGGCCTCCATGACCTTTGGTATCTCATCCAATAAGGGCATTTTTCTTACATTCAAATATGTGAGCTACATCAAATGTTGGAAAGGAGGCTAGGAATGCAATCAAGGAAAATTTAGAATCAATTTTTTATGGTGTTGATGTTGGTTTGAACGGTCAGAGAATTGAAGTCAATTCTCATGTCAATTTTGTTTACAAAACAGATGAGGAAATAGATTCCATCTCCATAGAGGATAGACAATAGTATGCAAAACGTTGTCGTAATAGTTTGAAGGAGTTCATTCAAAATGATGAACCAAACACCAGATTGGTATGTGTTACAGTTAGTAAATTTTTCATGTATTTGAGGATAGTTTTCTTGTAGTTCTAGATACATATCATTGTATCTTTAAAAATAATTGGGTTGTTATTGTCATTCATTGCAGTTTGGTCATTTTTTAAATGAATCTGCAGTAAATAGGGGACTTGATTCATCAACCTTAAATTTGGAAGAGTTGAATCAGGTGTGTGCTTAAAAATATCCACCTTAGTTGTCCAAACTTCAAAACTTGTTGAATAATCAACATGCATGATTTATATTTTTTTGTATTAATGTAAGCACAGATTCTTATTCTGTCTCCCACTACTTGGGCAGGCTTGTCCCAATTCTCATTGGAAGAGTTTGAAGAGGGTGGGAGTTCACAGGTATCATTGCATGTTGAAAAAAAAAATAGTTATATATGAAAATTGCAATGTCATTTAAATTATTAATTTAAAAGAAAAATGTCTTAAACAATATATAATTTATTGAATATTATTGTATGGTGGGTAAGACCATGACTCAATCAACCATAGGGATTCCATCATATTCTGTGGTTGATGATATTCAGGTTGGTTGATCCAGAATTGGATCTCGGGACCAAAATGGGTCTAGGAAGGCCTAAAAATCAAAGTTATCAGAATGGATTCAAAACGGACATGTGCATAGGCCTCGTCGATATGAACCCAACACAACTTGAACAGGCTCAAATGGATGCCATATGCTCAAGATATTTTGGTCTTCTCATTTGGAAAAACAAGCAAAAAAATGATGATTGTACAGACCGTACAGTGCCATGTGGCAGCTGACTGTATAGGGCATACAACTGACGTGGCAAGGTATAGTGGCAGGTTCAGTGTGTTGAATGGTTGTACAGACTGACACATGGCAGGGTGACTAAGCGTACGGACTGATGATGTGTCGGACAAGTGGACCAATCAGGGAGTGACATGTGTCACCACTGTAAGGGGGACACATGGCATGACCGTACAACACGTGGTAAGGTACAGTTGGAGTAGACACATGCCAGATGGGGATAGCTGGACCAATGGACGATCGAAACTTGGCATCGGATTGGACGAATGTGAAGGTTCCATGTGGCCCAGACATGGGCTACCACGTGGCACCCATTCATTGGTTTATGTTTTGGCAAAATTGTCGGTCTCCACCAAATTTGAACCCACGGCCTCTAGTCTGGGCGTATGACTTGGCAGAGCCAGGCTAGCTAGCCTACCCTCGCATTGTTTCTTACCCCTTTATGGATTCATTACTATTTATGTTTGCATATGGTGTATATCCAGCAGGAAAGGTGTTGGGGCCTAGCCCCAGCCCTCGACACAAATCTACCACACAACCATATTGTTTGACCATGTTGATTACTGTTTGGCATGCATAAAGTGGAGCCTAGCCCTTGGGTTTCGGACCTATTACCATATGATCCAGTGTTAAACGGTTAGCGCGTAGGTGTAGGGTTAGTGCACGGTTGTTCGAGCTAGCCCGCCAACCAGGGCACGCGACCAGGGGCTTATCCAATGTGAGTGTGTGTGGAGGTATGAGCAATGAGCACATGGGCCACACCTGCAACCAAGGGCCAACAGGTAAGGGGCTAGTGCATCAGCAACCTAGTCTGAGGCCACATGGAGACTCTCCATATGACCAGAAGCCRAGAAAAAGGGGTTGCACCCATAATATGTGCCAAAAGTGGGTATTTAACATTATAATATGGTTTTTTAATTGATTTTATTAGTAGATTTGTGGGATTTTGGTCATTTTGGGGGGATATTGGGCCCTTTTTTAGGCCATATATTGGGGGGAAGTTGGGATATTGTTACCAACTTCAGATCTATATAAATGATGGATTATTGAAGCAATGGGAAGGAGTTAAAAACAGGTTTATGTTGAATATTTTCCAAGCCAAAGCCATTTTTATGCAAGGAAGTCATTGAGGAGAGCATCGTTTTGGGCCATTTCTGGGAGCTCCAGTCATCCGTTTTCAGTGCCGTCGGTTTTGTTGGGTTCTAGAGATCTGGTAGAAAAAGACCAGATCATTTTGTAACCTTTTTGGCACTGCTATGATTTACTTTTAAATCTTTGAACATAAATAAGAAATCCTCACCCACTTAGACAAAGGCTCGAAGACGTAGGCGAGATTTCCGAACTCGATTATCACTTTGGTGTTTTATGGTTTGTTGTTCCTCATGCTTTATTTCAGATCTGTACATGTTCATATGGATTCTATGTTTCTTCTATAATTCTTCCTCTTTAATTTATTTTCATAAATGTTAAAATAACTCATGCATAATAACACAACCATTGTCGTTTGAAAGATCTTTTCGGATCAAGTGATATCAGAGCTAGTTGACATTTGGATTTGAGTTTTGCATGATTACCAGGGAAAAGATACATCATGGTGAAGGTGATCTTGTTGAAGAGAATCCATTGATTGTATTGAGAAAGAGAACTTATCAAAGCAAGAAGATGGCATCGGAAGAGGGACTTTCTTAGGATGAGAAAGAGTTTCGAAAAACTTTCTTTGCCATGTCAGAGATGATGAAGGTTTTGTATGAGGATTACTTGAAATGGAAGAGACTAAATCTGGGTGAATCTTCAAAGGGAAAAAGTGAAGAAGGAGAGGATACTCCTCAAATTCCTCCTTCACCTCCATATTCACCTCCTTCTTCTCCTTCTTCTTCAAGTTCAAGTTCTAAAACCACTGCAAACAAACATGTCCATAAACATAAGAATGAAATTCCTTTACTTAAACTTGATGTTAAATTTGAATTACCCATGTATGATGGTGAAGTCAATGTAGAGAGACTTGATAATTGGGTCAGACAGATGGAGGTTTATTGCAGTGTGCAACAAATCAAGGATGAGGCAACTCAAATCAAGTTAGCATCGTTTAGACTTGCAGGCACAGCACTCATCTAGTGGCAAAGCAAGTTGCAAAATGGCACGCAACAAGTGGGTAATGTATTTCCATCATGGCAAGTTTTTATTTCTACACTTAGAAAGAAATTCCATCATTTGGGTTATAAATAGAAATCTTTAATTGAATGGAAAGCTCTTAAACTAAGAAAATGACAAACGGTGCAAGAATACACATATGGCTTTCATAAAATGGCATTGATGTTAGATATTCCTTTACACACCTAAGAAACTCTTATGAATTATATAGGAGGTTTATCTGTAGATATTCGTAACACTGTATTCATGTTTGGACCTACTAATATTGATGAGGTTTCTATTCAAGTGGCATACATTGAAGAAAGGAAAATAGGGGTTGGTGTATCAGGGGAATCGTCTTCAAGGAAAGAGGACAAAAGGAAGTGGAATGGAAAAAAGGCAAATTTAGTGGCTAGAAAGGAAGAGAAACCCTCTTGCAAGAATTGCAAAAAAGAGGGGCATGATGAGGACCGTTGTTCGAAATTGCATCTTGAGAAGAGACTAAAGTGGTTCAAAGAGAATAAAGGGAGGCAAACAGTTGCAGCAGCAACACGACCAACAGAATTGGAATCAAATTCAGGTGATGAATCTAAAGTTTCATTGGTTGGTTTGACAGGTAAAATTGGTGATGGATTTGGTTCTAGAACTAAATTGTTTCACATAAGGGTCATAATGAGAAACACTAATGTAGACACATTGATATATAGTGGATCTCAATCTAACTTGATTTCAGAGGAATTGGTTAAACAATTGGGATTAAAAACATAGATGCATCATAAGCCTTACACACTTAAATGGATAAGCAACAATCATCAATTGCACATAACAAAGCAGTGCATATTAAAATTTGCAATTTCATCTGAGTTTGTAGACAAGGTAACATGTGATGTGGTTCCACTCAATGAATGTGGAATGGTCTTAGGCAGTCCTTACTTATATGATCGCAAAGAAATCTTCTATAAGGAAAAGAATCAATATCACTTAATCAAAGAAGGTCAAGAATATGTGGTACATTCTCATCATTTAAAGGAAAATAAATCTCTTCAAAATATGGAACAATTAAGAAAGGCAGTTCAAGCAAGCAACACACCTATATTTGGTTCCAATCAAGTAATCGATCTTAAGCAAGAATAGGAGATGATTGTGGAATGGAAAACCAATCACACTTTGCTTCAAGATAAGCTAATGTCGTGCAAATATTACAAACATATCAGCTCATTTGGAGACATATTTTTTATGCTATCATTAGTAATGTTTTCAACATGGATGATAGTGGCTTCAGTAAGATGTGACAGGGTACAAATGGTTAACAATATGCTGTCAGTTATCATGATTGTGTTACAGATGATCTTGATGAAACAGGTGCGCAAGACAGAATTTAAAGACAGAGAACAAGTCAGGTGTCCTATCCCACGTTTGATGACTGGTAAGTAACMTTTTGGAGGACCAAAAGGTCTTTAGTGGGGAGGTGTGATCCAGAATTGGATCTCGAGACCAAAATGGGTCTAAGAAGGCCTAAAAATAAAAAAATTCAGAATGTCTTCCAAACAGACATGTGTGTAGGCCTCATCGATACRAACCCAACACAACTTGAACAGGCTCAAACGGACATCGTATGATCAATATATCACGGTCTGTTCATTTGGCCAAACAGGCAAAAAAATGATGACTATACAGTCCGTACAGTACCACATGGAAACTAATTGTATAGGCCGTACAGTTGATGTGACAAGGTACAATGGAAGATTCAGTGTGTTGGTTGGGCATCCAGACTGACATATGGTAGGGTGACTGGGCGTACATACTAATGACATGTCGAACAGGTGGACCATTCAGGGAGAGACACATGTCACCTTCACTATAAGGGTGACACATGGCATGATTGTACGACACATGGAAGGGTACAGTTGGATCATACATATGGCAGATGTGGACAGCTGGACCAATGGGTGATTGACACTTAGCATTGGATTGGATGAATGTGAAGGTGCCACGTGGCCCAGACATGGGCTGCCACGTGGCACCCATTCATTGGTTTATGTTTTGGCAAAATTATGGGTCTCCATAGGATTTGAACACCCGACCTCTGGTCTAGGCGTATGACTTGGCAAGGTCGAGCTAGCTAACCCGCCCTCGCATTGTTTCTTACCCCTTTGTGGATTCATTACTATTTATGTTTTCATATGGTGTATATCCGGTGGAAAAGGGGTTGGGGCCTAGCCCCAGCCCTCGCCACAAATCTACCACACGACCATACCATTTGACTGTGTTGATTACCATTTGGCATGCATAAAGTGGATCCTAGCCACCGTGGTTCGGACCTATTACCATATGATCCAGTGTTGAACAGTTAGCACGGAGGTGTAGGGTTGGCGCCCRGTCGGCCAAGCTAGCCCATCGACCAGTGTGCATGACCAGGGGTCTATCCAATGTGAGTGTGCGTAGAGGTATGAGCAGTGGGCACATGGGACACACCTGCGACCAAGGGCCAAYGGGTAAGGGGATAGCGCACCAGCAGCCTAGTCTGAGGCCACATGGAGACCCTCCATATGACCAAGAGCCGAGAAAAAGGGGTTGCACCCATAATATGTGCCAAAAKTAGGTATTTAACATTATAATATGGTTTTTAATTGATTTTATCAGCAGATTTGTGGGATTTTGGTCATTTTTGGGGGATATTGGGCCCTTTTTAGGCCAGATCTTGGGGGGAAGTTGGGAGATTGTTACCAACTTTAGATATATATAAACCAAGGCTTCTTGAAGCCATGGGAAGGGGTTCAAAACATGTTTATGCTAAAGATTTTCCAAGCCAAAGCCATTTTTATGCAGGGAAGCCATTGAGGAGGGCACCTTTGCGAGCCATTTCTGGGAGCTCTGGTCATCCATTTTCAATGCCATAAGTTTTGTTGGGTTCTAGAGATCTGGTAGAACAAGACCATATTAGTTTCTAACATTTTTAGCACTGTTGTAATGTACTTTTAAATCTTTGAACAAAAATAAGAAATCCTCACCCACTGAGACAAAGGTGCGGAGACGTAGGCGAGATTGCCGAACTCTGTTATCACTTTGGTGCTCTATGGTTTGTTGTTCCTGATGTTTTTTTTCAGATCTGTACATATTCATATGGCTGCTATGTTTCTTCTATAATTCTTCCTCTTTCATTTAGTTTCCTAAATGTTAAAATAACTCATGCATAATAACTCAACCATTGTCGTTTAAAAGATGTTTTTGGATCATTGGCACATCACAGGTATCACATGTTTCAAAATTTAAAACTACAATTTAATTTGTTAAAATCATTTAAATTTAATTTTCAAATGTACAAATTTGAAATGTCTTACAGGGCAATGTGGAGAAGAGAGTGTGGGAGGTTGGGATTGAGGAGGATGCATCCATACCTGAGAAGGATGCATCTAT
>JASDQU010586894.1:56859-84213 GCA_032191745.1 Picea mariana | reverse complement strand
TGGCTGCTATGTTTCTTCTATAATTCTTCCTCTTTCATTTAGTTTCCTAAATGTTAAAATAACTCATGCATAATAACTCAACCATTGTCGTTTAAAAGATGTTTTTGGATCATTGGCACATCACAGGTATCACGTGTTTCAAAATTTAAAACTACAATTTAATTTGTTAAAATCATTTAAATTTAATTTTCAAATGTACAAATTTGAAATGTCTTACAGGGCAATGTGGAGAAGAGAGTGTGGGAGGTTGGGATTGAGGAGGATGCATCCATACCTGAGAAGGATGCATCTATTCAGGATGATTCTTAATTAAATGTATGTACGTTGCACATTAGTGAGTTTTAGTTTGTTTTTATGCTGGGCCTTTTATATATAAGTATTTAATCTTATTTGTGTTGAATATGCATATTTGTTTTTACTTTTTTCAAATTTATATTTGATCAAATTTTTAATTAAGACTTTCTTATTCATAAAAGGGTTACTCAATTATTGTCTATATAACTTCTCAACGCTTTGATAAATCATTTTGAAATATATAGAACTCCTATATAAGCTTATCATCATTTAAAATGGTACATTCAATCTTATTTATGTTTAGATCATGATGCAAACCTAATTCTAAAATTTAGCATTTGATTATATGAGAACAAAATAGAGATCTCCCACATCAAAAAGAGGGAAGATTATAAATTCACTTGGATACTGATCTTATTTAAGATTATATCATGATTCAACTTGAACTATTCTAGATTTAGAAACCTGATTACATGACCTTATTTATACATGTTTAAACTTTAGATCATGATGCAGACAATTTTGAACTTGAGCATTTGATCATTTGAGAACAAAGTCTATCCCACATCAGAAAAGGGGAAGATTCCAAATTTTATTCGATTGCATTCATTGTCTTCTTGTCTAAGAATGGTGTAATATGGAGATGTGTTTTCTGCATACAACGAAGTGAATTCCACTATTCCATATATTCCACTGCAGAAGAGGAGATAAGCATTTTCCTTGAAGAATGGCTTAATATGGAGATTTGTGAACTTTTTGCATGTACACAAGAGAATTTACAAGCACACATTTTTTCTCTTTAAAAATTTGCTAGATATTATCTTACTTTGTTTAGATCATGTAGGCAATGTTGAAAAAGCATTTGGTTGTGAAAGAAAATAAAAGATTTCTGCAAAGAATGGCTTAATACGGAGAGTAACTATTTCGGAAGTGATAATATTTAGAGAGAGCAATAATCTTATATCTGTGGAACTCTGGTTGGGTATGTTATTCTTGCTCACATGGTTATGTTAATCTTGATGATCTTCTTGGGTATGTTATTTTTTCTCATTGTTATTTAATAAAGTTAAATATCTTAAAATATTTGCTAATAAAGTATATGCTAGTATGTGTTATTGGTTTTTCTTTTTATTGTTACAGTGACGTTTAAATTATTGGTAGAAAAGGAGCACATGGATTTTGGAAGATGAAATTGTTGAATCTTAGATCTGTGGAACTCCGGTTGGGTATGTTATTCTTGCTCACATGGATATGTTAATCTTGATGATGTGTTTGGGTATGTTATTCTTTCTCATTGTTACTTAATAAAGTTAAATATCTTTAAAATATTTGCTAATAAAGTATATGCTAATATGTGTTATTCGTTTTTCTTTTTATTGTTATAATGATGTTTAAATTATCGGTTGAAAAGGAGCACATGGATTTTGGAAGATGAAACTTTTGGTATGTCAATTTGTTTTTAATCACAATTTGTTTTATTTATCTAAAATGGTATGTGTACATTTTATTTAAAAATTTAAAATTTTAAATATGAAAAATGTTTTTTTTAGGCCTAGGTATGAAGAGATATATCTCAACGATGATTTAGAGTTGAAGTTTGGAGATAAATGTTAATTTCTTCTTAGTTTTTATTAGTTTTAGTTAATTTTGAGACCACACCACTTAATGGTGGTATCGTATTTAGATATTGACATGAAGATTGATCATACTTAGATTATATTATTGCCCTATATAAGTTGATGGGTATGTACATGCATGATGTTATGGCATTACATTAGTGTAATGTAATTTAGATATGGAAAGCATTCATTACTAAGAAGTGATTGGATTCATGTTATGCAAAAGATATTATGGGTTAGTAGCTCCATATTGAACACAAAATCTTACCCTATTTGATTCATTACTAGTATAGAGTATTCATTATAAATATCCAATGCAATTTGAGTTAACATGTCATATGTTTTTCCTTGGGGCTTCTGTGCATGTCAATTTGGCATGCACAAAATCCCTATGGTTGTTGTGCACGTCAATTTGGCATACACAGAATTATTGGGAATAGTTTTGTGCATGCCCCAACAGTTCTGTGCATGCCAGATTGGCATGCATAACAGCCATAGGGATTTTGTGCATGCCAAATTGGCATGCACAGCAACCATGCAAAAAAATGTGGTTTAAAACGATTGGTAGTCATGGGAGACTAATATCATGTGAAATTATATAAGCTAATTATAATAATAATAATATATACTTATATTATTACCCTATATAAGTTGATGTGTATGTACATGCATGATGTTATGACTAGACATTAGTGTAATGTAATTTATATATGGAAATCACCCATTACTAAGCAGTGATTGTATTCATTTTATGCATAACAGTTCATGGGTTAGTAACTCCATATTGAACACAAAAGTTTACCTTATTTGATTCATTACTAGTATAGTGTATTCATTATGAATATCCAATGTCATTTGAGTTAACATGTCATATGATTTTCCTTGGGGCTTCTGTGCATGCCAATTTTGCATGCACAAAATTGTTGGGGCATGCACAAAACTGTTGGGAACAGTTATGTGCATGCCCCAACAGTTTTGTGCATGCCAAATTCGCATGCATGGAATCCATTCACATAACTGTGGTTTAAAAGGATTGGTAGTCATGGGAGACTAATATCATATGAATTGATATAAGCTAATAATAATATACTTATATTATTGCCCTATATAAGTTGATGGGTATGTATAGGCATGATGTTATGACTAGACATTAGTGTAATGTAATTTATATATGGAAAGCACTCATTAATAAGCAGTGATTGGATTCATCTTATGCATAAGAGATCATGGGTTAGTAACTCCATATTGAGCACAAAATCTTACCTTATTTGATTCATTACTAGTATAGTGTATTCATTATGAATATCCAATGCCATTTGAGTCAACATGTCATATGCTTTTCCTTGGGGCTTTTGTGCATGCCAAATTGGCATGCACATCAGCCATAAGGTTGTTGTGCATGCCAATTTGGCATGCACATAAGCTCTATGGCTATTGTGCATGCCAATTTGGCATGCACAGAACTATTGGGGCATGCACGGAACTGTTGGGAAGTGGGAACTGTTGGGGCATGCACAGAACATGTCATATGTTTTTCCTTAGGGTTGTTGTGGCATGCACATAACTGTTGGGAAGTGGTGTAAAAGGATTGGCATAGAAGTATGCCATTTATATTCATGACAACCTGATACAAGACCAATTGAACAAATGTACTTTTAATGAAAGAGCTATATCCACTCAAAAATACTTTTAATACATAGAACTTTGAGTTGATTTCTTCAACCAAACCTTATTTCTATAAAGAATTTCATTTTGGATTTCGTCCCAAATTGGGATGGTACTTCATTGACAATTGTAAATTGTTTTAAGATATCATGTTAAATATGTTGTAATGTTATTCAATCTCTCCTTTTGGTGATGTATTTAGTGTTAGTAAGCTKGCATTTCTAGTGGTGATTATTATCAGTGGGGAATTTATGTATATCTAAAGAGTGTAATTAGAGTTAATGGGATCTCTTTTGTGTTKCCTTTTACTTAAAATAGGAAGCTAAAGTTTCATAGAGAGCTCTATGCTTGAGAAGTATTGGAGGTTTATTGTAACATGTTTAAATATTAATGAAGTGGTTTATCTTTGACATTAAATGTTTTTGGTATATATAGTAAGTGTTTTACCACTATAAATCTCGGTGCTCTTATTTCTTGTGTTTTCTTATTTTCACTTTCTTATGCTAAAAGATAATGGTGAATGTTCATAGAAAATTAGATGAATATTGATAAATGATTGTTTCCATTGTATTTTCTTCTTATGATTTGTTTATGTTAATGGTGCCTCTTCATAGAAGACTAAAGGAATATTGATAACTATTTTTTTCACTTAAAATATACAGCTAAGTGGTTCTTCAATATAGGTGCCTAAGTTGTTTGGTAGGTGAGATTTCATTTATTCCTCATCCATCATGTGAAGTGGTCTTCTCACTATAGAGGCTCATAGACATTTCTATGCTTGAGAAGTATTAGAGGTTTATTGTAACATGTTTAAAGATTAATGAAGAGGAGCCCCCTTTAGCCACCTCTGTGAGTGAAATAGGTGTTCTCCTTCCTCTGGTTCTTCTGGTTCACTTGGATGGACTTTGGTGGTAGAAAAAATGGCACTAGGTTCAACATCGATACTTTTCTTTCCTCCTTCTAGATTTGATTTGGAGTCAGAATCGGCCTCTCACTCTAAATATTTCAGCTCAGCCATGAGTGACTGCTTGGAGCTGAATTCTTTGGTGTTGTTCCAAGGCCTTTTATGTTATTCACACCATTTTTCCATGTCCTTCTTTGACTTCTCATTACCCTTCTTATGTTGCAGATTGGATTGGTTGTCCTGAGAGTGGCCATCTTTGCTCTGTCTTTTGTTGTATATGTTGGGACACCTTTTCCCTGCTTCGGTTGTAAGGAGTTTGGAGATCCAAAATCTCACCACTTCTGCTTAATTTTTGTCTTGATCTTGACAACATATCTATACGTCGTACCAAACGATGTGATGTCTAGAAAATCCATTTTTGTTTGAATGTATCTATGCAAACAAGAACTATATTTGAGCACCATATGTCATTTAGAGTCTTTGATACCCAATTTGGTGCGCAGGGTATGGAAAATATTGGTGAAATCTGGTACTTTCTGTCCATTTTCTAACGCAGGGTGGTCCATCTTGTGTATTGGTCCTTGTATCTTCCACCAGGGTAGTATTGTTCTTTAATGGAATTATTTAAGGAATCCCATGTTAGGGCGACCACAAATATTGTAGATTCCTCTATAGCCACTTTCTCAGAGTAAGTATCCCACAAGTCCTTAACATAGGGGATGGCCTTGAGGAGTGCAAAAGTAATCTTTTCCCTATCAAAAAAATTGTGGACCGAAAAATACCCTTCGAGCAGATTCAACCATTTATCTATAGCATCCAAATCTATCAATCCTTCAAATAATGGAATATCAAAATTTATGTGTACCTTGAAGGGGGTTGCATGGTTGCTTGATGAATATGCTTCTCCTGCAAGCAACCGACAAAGGATCTGTGCAAAGTTGTTCATCACGTCGTTCCTTTATCATGCAAGGCCTTCCTCGAGAAATATTTTAAAAGGATATCCTGCTCCATCATCTTTCATTTCATCCCCCATGGGTTATTTTCGGGTTTGACGTGATCGATCTTGCGAAGGATCGACTGGTTTGAGTCCCAACTTCTGATACCCAAATTTTGTCGGAGACATGCACAAAGAAAAATAAATGAAGAGCAGATTGTCTGATACCATTGATATGGATTTATGAGAGGAACGAATAGATTAATAGAATGAATAAAATAAAACATAAATATGGAGAGCAACAGCAGATATCCAGTGAACAATAAATTCTATTGAATAAATGAAATAGGATGAAATTGTAAAATTGCATAACTGAAAACAACTTGCTCGAATGGTGGTAGATATCTCTAAGAAGAGATGTGGCTGCTACATGCATATGTCTAAGAAGAATAACTACAATGAGGCTCCAAGGGCCTTTTTAACATTAATCATGAATGCCAAAACCCTATGCATCCAAATTCCTAACCCTAGGAGGTGAAACACCAAAAGTTGTGTGGGCCTCACTGGGTAAGTTGGTACCTCAACTTCTTGTGGTCGTAACTTTTGCATATAAACTCCATTTTAGGCGCATGACAGCCCATTGGAAAGGTATTTTTGAGAACTACATGTTATGTCATCAAACTCTAACTCCATTTATAGTTTGATTGTGGAAATCCGAAAAACATTGTTTAGGGCCCTAAAACAACCCTAGAAGTACGAAAAGATGTACCAACATGAAAACTTCCAAAATAAGCCAGTTGGATTAGGTGGGAGGCCACCAGTCTCCACCTGGAAGATGTGTAGGGCTTCAAAAATCCCCCAAATTGTAGAACCCACAATTACAAAGAAGTACAGAAGAACGTGTTGAACTAAAAAATGTCAAGAGGGTCAAGAGGAGCCAATTGGAATAGGTGGGTGGCCACCAATATCCACCTGGATCRGTCAATGCTTGCAATTGTAAAGAACCAWTTTTTTATGAGAAAGAAGTATCATACTTGTGGATCTGAGTTCCTATATGGAATAGATATGAAGATTGATAAGTGCAATTTGAAATCTATGGACAGTAGATTGAAGTATTTTTTATTAAAATTTGATGATAGTATCTCACGGTTATTGTRTGCATGTGATACAAGTGATATGATAGATCTATCCTAGAGTAACAGATGATGGTTGTCGAAATGGAAGAGMATAAAAAGGGTAATTGTTCATTGATGACCTATTGGATGAATTAATTCATGCTGAGTACTTCACCAAACTTGATCTTTGTTTTGGATACCACCAGATCCATATGAAAGAGGAAGACATTCCCAAGACTGCATTTAGAACTCATGAGGGTCACTATGAGTTCTTGGTAATTCCCTTTGTCATGTGTAATGCTCCCTACACTTTCCAAATTCTCATGAATAATATTTTCCATCCTTTTCTCCATCATTTTGTCTTAGTTTTCTTTGATGACATTCTCATCTATAGTAAGACTTGGACATCCCATTTCACCCATGTGGATCAAGTTCTTAGTCTACTCTCTTAGCACCAACTTTTCCTCAAACAATCTAAAAGTGCCTTTGGAGCCTCGGAAGTGGAGTACATGGGTCATATTGTCAGCAAGGATGGTGTACAGGTGGGTCCTAAGAAAATTGAAGCTATGCAGGATTGGTCTCTCCCAAAAACTCTTAAGAGCTTTCATGGTTTTTTGTGTTTAACGGACTATTATCACAAGTTTGTTTGGAATTATGGAAAAATTGCAACCCCTCTCATTGGTCTCCTTAAAAAGAATCATTTCAATTGGAGTCCAGCCACTGATCAATCCTTCCAAGCCTTGAAAGAATGTATGTGAACAACCCCTGTCCCGGTACTTCCTGACTTCACAAAGACTTTTGTATTGGAATTTGATGCTTCCAGGAAAGGAATTGGGGTTGTCCTCATGCAATATGGCAAACCTTTGGCCTTCACTCGCAAAAAAACATCGGAGATACATTTGGGCCAATCCATTTATGAAAAGGAAATGTTAGTTGTTTTTCATGTCATGGATCTCTAGCATCCTTATCTATTGGGGAAACACTTCCAAATTAAAATTGATCATCAAAGCCTCAAGCATTTTTTAGACCAATGAATTTCATCCCCAGAGCAACATAAATGGGTGACCAAGCTATTTGGATATGATTATGATATCATTTACAAGAAGTGAAAGGAGAATGTGGTTATTGACGCTCTTTCTAGGAAATATGAAGAAGAAGATTCATTATTTTTCCTCTCCTTCATTGTACCAGATTGGTTCCAAGTTGTTCGTCGAGAATGGCTACAAGACCCAAAACTTGATTTCTTGATCCAAAAATTGCAACAACATTATCTAGCTTCTCCATGGTATTCTTGGCACAATGAAGAGCTTCGCTACAAAGTTCATTTGTATTTAAGAAACCAATCACAAATTAGATCCACAGTTCTTTTTGAGATTCATGCTTCACCCATAGCTGGGATTCAGGGTTTACCAAAACTTATGAATGAGTCAAACATTCTTTTTTCTAGGATGGTATGAAACAAGATGTTCACACCTTTTTGGTTGAATGGGATGTATTTCAACACAACAAGGGAGAAACAGTCAAAAATTTGGGCACACTTCAACTGCTTCTGATTCTCCCTACTATTTGGAGAGACATTTCTATGGATTTCATTTTTGGCTTACCTAAATCAAGCAATAAGTCTGTCATCATGGTGGTAATCGATATTCTTTCCAAATATGTTCCTTTTTTTTCTCTTCAACACCCATTCACCGCATCCACAGTGGCTCAAATTTTTATGGATAATATTTTCAAACTTCATGGAATGTCTCATTTTATTGTCTCTGACTGAGATCCAACTTTCACCAACAATTTTCAACAAGAATTGTTTAGGGTCCAGGGAACCCAATTGCATCTCAACACCGCTTATCATCCCCAAACTCATGGACAAAATGAAGTTTTCAACAAGTGCTTGGAATCAAATTTGTGGTGTTTTCTATCATACCAACAAAACCAATGGGCTCAATGGTTACCCCTAGTTGAATGGTGGTACAACATCTCTTACCATACAACTAATCACATGACTCCTTTTGAAGCAGTCTACGGCCAAAATCCATTGTCGATTCTCTCATAAATTCCAGGTGTCTCGAAGGTTTAGGAGGTTGAAAAAAATCTTACAGTCTGCGAGGCAATTCTCCGTACCCTCAAAGACAATTTTTTCATGGCTTAGAATCATATGAATAAACAAGCATATAAGGGTCATTATGAACATCAATTTGTTGAAGGAGACCAAGTGTTTCTTTGTTTGCAACCTTATAAGCAAACTTCACTCAATGCTAAACATTATTAGAAACTTGCTCCCAAATTTAATGGTCCTTATAAAATTATCAAGTGAGTGGGGCTTGTGGCCTGCTAGTTACCTCTTCCCAATCATTCTAATCTCCATCATGTTTTTCATGTCTCATGCCTAAAGAAAGTGATTGGAAGTAAGTGTCAAACTCAAACCAGTCTCCCTAATTTGGATGAAGAGGTTTCCATTTGGTTGCAGCCACAAGTAGTCTTATAACAGAGAGAGAATCATCTCCATCAACACACCATCAAGGAAGTGTTAGTTTAGTGGAAAAATACAACTCCAAAAGATTCCACCTAGGAGTCGTCCACTATTTTGCAATAATTTCTTCATCTCAAGCCTTGAGGGCAAGGTTGTTCTTCAAGGGGGAGGGAATTTTAGGGACCTAACCTCTCTAACCCCTCACTTAGGTAGAATAATATGTTTTCCATGTAATAAAGGCCGACATTAGTTAATAAGGCCTATTTAATAAATGAGAACAAGTCAATGTAAGAAGACCTAATAGAATCTTCCGCTTCTAGAAAGATCTTCCTCTAGAATGTTCTTTAGAAGATAGAATTAGTATAAATAAGAGTAGGAGGCATGAGAAACTTTGTCTTGATAATTGTTTTAATATATCTATGCTTTGTTGGAGGTTGCCCCCTTGAAGAAGCAAGTGAACATTACTTTCTTTAAATAAAGGTATTATTTATGGTAATTGCTCTTTCCAATATTTGGTTGTTCCATTGATATATGTTGAATATTCATATTTTTGCATATTACATTACATCTTTTACCTTACAGTTTACTTGGGGCCCAATGACCCAATGGATCAATGCCTCGGCAAGTCCATCCACCAACAAATCAACCACCGGGGGAATGTTAAGAAGTGTCAAGTGTGGGAGCCAAGGGTCCCGGTGGGTCGGTGCCATGCATGCAGGCATGTCAACACTAGATGGATCCTCATAGGAAGGTTTAGGTGATGTGGAGCCATGTGGGTTCCATGTGGCGGTGTGGCGATTTTTTCCAATGAAGGATTAGAAACTTTGGAAGGACATAAATTTTGATCCAGAGCTCATCTTCTTTGTATTTTTTTGTAGTGTAAATTTTCTATTTGTTGTATTAATTATTTGTTAAATTAGGAAGAATACGAAAAGTGATTTTCTTTTCCCCAAAAAAGCAAAAGAACAAAAACAACAATTAGCAATAAGGCCAAAGCAAGTAAAAGCCTAAAAATATGCATATACTAATTGTATAGTGTTTTGAAAGTTTACATTCCCCAGGTTGATAATTAAAGTGGGTTCTTGCAGTTAATTGAGTGTTAATTCTAATCATTGTTTGAGCCCATCAGACATCAAGCTCCAAGTATTCCTTCCCTGAAAGAAAAAAAAAAACTAGAGAACAAATTGTCTTACCGGTGAGATTGTCTGCCACTCCATCTAAGGAAAAGACACATTTTGACATTTCCATCACCATTGAGATCGCATTTTTGTCTTGAAGGTTATCCACCAAGGAAATCATATCCTCCTTGTAATACCCTTAGGTCGAACCCCAACTGTAAATGTAAATGTAAATGTACTTAAGTTGGTGAGTTGTGTGATATCATTTTTGTATGCACCTTCCATGGTATAGTGTGCACATGTACTGTGCACTAAAATGATGAAGTGTGCACATTCCAGGATACCGTGCGCAACAAACTTAAGTGCACGTGATTTTGAGGCTAGGGAGCCTTTGTGTATATGTTGTGTTGTATAGGTTGGTTAGCCAGTTATTATAAGCTAGGAGGCTTATGTGTTGAATTAGGCCAGAGAGCCTATATGATAAAGGCTAGTGAGCCTATTTTTTTATATGTCTTATCATTAATATAATGCATCGCTTCGTGTAGACTAACCACGATAAAAGAGTGTGGGGGACTAAACTCCACTAGTTAGGGAAAGAGGGGACTAAAATTTAGGGATAAGGGCCTAAGATAGGGAGCTTAAGCCAAAAAGGAATATTATATTAATATTCCTTAAAGTATAAAGGATGGATAATTATTTTTATACTGAGTTTTGAGGATGGGGACAAGTGGACCAAAGTAGCTCTCAACATGACAAGTGTCAAGTTGGGAACATGCATACATATAGTTTGGAATTATTTCATTTTCCCATGCATTCATTCCATCATCATTCACTCACTCATTTAACTGTTATTTGTACCTTTCTGTTACTATCACTGTACATCTACTCATGCCCATACTCTTACTAGTACCAGTACCTGTACCTGGTTAGCTTAGGAGTTGAATTGAAGAAGCGAGTTGTCATGCCCGTGGGATATTGAAGAGGCGGGTTGTCATGCTCGTGATCAAATCTCCCTAGGTGAGAAAATTGTTGGGAATTGATTCCCGAAGGTGCTAAACTACAACTACAGGGCTCTGAGACTTCTTGTCCGACCTATTACTGAAGCCCTGGAAGGGAAGTGGGGCAGCCGAGGGACTGTTGAGAAAAGAAGGGGCACACTTCCTAGGGTGGGACAGGAATGTGGGGAATGAGGGACTGTAGGTTGTTAGTTTGAGTTGGCACCTGTGACAGAGTCTTTCCTGTTTTCTAAGATACATCATCCTGGTTAGGAATCCCTTTACCCGGGTGGAATTTTTTCTAGCTCAGGGGTGACCCGTTATTGAGAGTGATGAGCAGTGTGGTATAAGGCTAGGAGGTTCATGGAAGGTCTGCATGCAGTTGGTGATATTTTTACCAAGATAAGTGTCAATTGTGTGTTAAATTACATGTTGCATTATTATTTATGCGTTTATTTTTATGGGTTTTTCATGTATGTGTGGCATGTGTATTTTTGTTATTATTTTGTATGAATCTGTGCAATTGCAGAATGTATTTGTCTGTTTTAAATTTTATATATAAATTTTCGCAAGAGTTTCCATGTGTATATGTTTTAATTTTGTATACAGTTCATAAATTTTTATGTGGCATAGCCCAGTTGGATGATGGGGATGTTACAATATGGAATCAGAGCTCCAGTTTTCAACACTAAGATTGGATGGGCTGAGCAAGTTGAATTGAAGTGAAATTTCACAGAGAATTGATTTCTAAGTGGCCAAATTTCAAGTTACATAGCGTCCATGGTAAAAAGTAGAAGCAATTGCGTAGAATTGGGCAAAATCTCCAATTTATGTTATTAAATTCATGGGAAAATTGATAAATTTATCCAAGTAGTGAGATATTCTTAATTTAGATCTATTCTAGCAAATTCAGACATGGAATTGGTCGAATTTGAAGTTACAGGGAAGCCATGACAGATGGAGCGACATTAGTTGATTAAAATTCTCAATTTGTGAATTGCGTTTGGGAAAAATGTGTTCTAGGAATGTCAACCAACAACGATTTGTTGTTGCAAAGGTTCAATTTGGTGTTATTGGGGTGAAATTGAACAAATTTCATAGTTGCAGAATGTCTATGGTGAAAATTGGGAAAAAAGTTTGGAAAAATCCCAATTTCTGCAGCGGAATTCATGAGGAATAGATGCGCATAAAAAAAAAGGAATGTGCGTAGGTGTGCGCACTAAAAATGCATGATGTGCAATGAAAAGCTTGTGATTTGTAGAAAATATTGGCTCGTAGGTGTGCACACTTAAATCTAGCGTTGCATGGTGCAAAGTGGCAATGCACGGAAAATATTGGTGTGCGGGTCTGTGCACTTAAATTTGGCGTTGCGCGGTGCAAAGTGGAAATGCGTGGAAAATATTGGTGTGTGGGTGTGTGCACTTAAATTTGGCATTGCGCGGTGTAGAGTGGTAATGCGCAGAAAACATTGGTGTGTAGGTGTGCACACTAAATTTAGCATTGTGTGGTGCGGATTGAGTGGTGCATGCGTAATATTGACATGTGCAATGTGTGCAAGCATAATAATGGTGCACGTGGTGTGCGCAGTATTGACAGAGCGTAGAGGAATTTTCCTGGTGCGCGCGCAATGTGGGTATATGTTGTCGCACGACAATTTAATTAAGGGTGTGCACAGAGTACTGGTGTGTGGTGGGGGCATACTAAACTTTGGCATGGTGCAGCGCATAGAGTGCAATGTGCACAGAATATTAGCGCGTGACACAAAAATTGCGTGCAATAGGTATTAGTGAATGAACCAAAATTGTGCACAGTGGATATTGGTGCACAACACAAAAGTAGTGTGCACCAGTTATTGGCGCGATAGAGAAGCGATCCACGTTGGTTATAGGTGTGTGAAGCATCCACTACCTTATGGTGTTGATGCACATACTAAATATGGGTGTACATGTTCAAATTTGTGCGTGAAAAGTCATTTGGATGGTGTACAACAGCAGAAAACCAACGAATTTATGGGACATTTTATACTGTTTGAAGGTCATCTTTTTGCAGCCCGTTTTTTAGGCCCTAAACAATGTTTTTAGCTACTCAAAAACCCCGATAACAGAGTGTACCAAGGCACACTATGTCTCTACAGCCCAAATGAAAGAGCCTTGAGAGATCTTTCTAATGGTGTAAATCGTTCGTCAAACAGAGATTTTATGAGGAAGTTACAAGACAAATAGTGGAGGGTAAATTTTAAGACCCAACTAACTTTGAAGGGCCATAACTTTCTGCTCTGGAATCAGATTGAGGAACAGGAGCAGTCTATGGAAATATATTGAACAATAGAAAATATTCCTAGATCTGAATTAAAATTTTGGGCATGTTAAAAATGTTTAAGATGGAAAAGAAGGTAAATGTAGCATTCCAAATCAAAAACACTAATTGGCCTAGAACGTCAGCGGATTGTAACTAGCCGCCCAGAACCCAAAAAGAGGTGAAACTTGGACAGACTGTCCAAAATATGTATATTAAGAAATCCAATTGAGCTCATACTAAAAAATCCAATGGAGTAGGTGAAAAAATGCATAATTGCACCAAGTTGAAGAGTGAACAGAAAAATTAATGGACAATTTTCAAATAACCATAATTTTCTGCTCAAGACTCAGAATTGAGCATGGAAGCAGGCATTGGAAAGGTCTTGGAAAATAGGATATAATTATTCACCCAGAAAATTGATCTGGGAATTCAATTTCCAGGAAATCAGAAGAAATAATTATGATGCATTATTGAACCAGAATGGTTCATATTTTCATGAAAATATTGAAACAATTAGCCTAACAAAGATCTGTCGGTTGCACATTTTGCAGAGTTAAAAACAACTAGATCAGATCAGAACTAGAACAGAGTGTTGAGGAATGGAATATGCACAGGGGGCTTACATCCAAGAATATGACATCAGAGGGATGGATGTCCATATGAGCGTTGAAGGAACAAACTCCAATGGACATGGAGAAGGAAGGGATGAAAACACGAATATGGTAGAGACCATTAAAAATTTGCAGAAGGATGTCCAAATCCATAAAGATGACAATGAAAGCATTATGAGAGCCAAGGATCAGTAGAAGGACTTCAATGTGAATTTAATGTAAAGCTTGAACATAATAGAAAATAAATTGGATAAGGAGAATGGCTCAAGCAAATCAGGAAGTCACAGGTCTCCTGATGAGAAAAGAAGAACAAGAAGTGTTAGCAGACATCACCATCACTCCCCGAGGCATTCCAATAAGAGAGCACAAAGCATCTCAAGTCCATCCCATATCAGGAAGCATAAGAGATCTATGGTGGATGAGCTACGAGGACAAATGAACAAAATCAAACCTCCTACATTTGATGGTGAGCACAAGAAGGATGAATATGCAGAGACATGGTTGTTGGGCATAAGAAAGTATTTTCATTTGAAAAATTATTCTTCTCATGCAGAAGGAAGAATTTTCATCTATCAACTCAAGGGAAAGGCATCTATGTGGTGGGATCAGCTTGTGCAGGTGTAGCACATTAAAGAGAAAAATGTTACTTTGAGAGAATTCAAGAAGTATTTTGAAAATAAATACTCGACTAAAAGATACTATGATAAGAAAATGAAAGAGTTCTTTGAACTCAAGCTTGGGAGTATGACCATAGATGAATATGAAATAAGTTTTTTAGAAGTGTTGAAGTATGTTTCTTTCATCAAATATGAGACAGTTAAGATTCAAAGGTATTTGAGTGGATTTCCATCATTCATCAATGAAAAAATACAATATGATGATCCAAAAACATTGGAGGAGACCATAAGGTGAGCTAAATTCCTATATGATCAACAAAAAGCAAGGCCAAATTTCCAAAAATCTTGGGAAGACAAAAATAAATTCAAGATGGATTAGGGGAAGAAGGGGACTAAGCCACCATTCTTCATAAATAATCCTCAAGGATAGCCGACTTCTAGAGAACCCAGAACGATTGAGACAGGGGGTCAAAGGCCAAGGAAGCCACCTATTCAATGTTGGGGTTGTAAAGGAGATCATATGTTTAGAGATTGTCCTCGTAGAGGTGAAAAAGTGAGGATTGTTCACAATGTATAGCAAGCTGAAACAATGGAGGACATGGGCAGAAATGTATCAAGGATCTATGCAGCCCTGGACAACAAACAAGAAGAGTATCAGCCACATATGATTGAAGTGGAAGGTATGATCAACAACCAAACCATTGTTATTTTAATTTATTCAGGAGTTATTCATAGTTATATAAATCCTAAGATGGTGGAAAGTTTGAATTTTCCAAGAAGCAAGCATGGAAAATCTTGGTTGGTGCAGTTGGTTACCGGAGCCAAAAGAAAAGTTAATGAGATGGTTAAGTCATGTCTTATGGAAATGAATGGACTAAACATTAGGTCAAATTTGAACATCTTGCCTTTAGGTTCCTATGACTGTCTAATTGGGATGGATTGGTTGGGCCAACATCATGGTATCCTAGACTATCATAACAAGGAATTTACTTTCTTGGATGAGGAAGAGAACCTAAGGACAGTGCAGGGAATTCCCAGGGTAGTGACCATCAGAGAAATTTCAGCATTGCAGCTGAAGAAATGTTATAGAAAAGGGTGTCCAATATTTGTAGAACATATAGAAGAGATACCTAAAGAAAGGGTGTCAAATATTGAAGATTATGTAGTCCTAAAAGAGTTTGAATATATGTTTAAGGAAATACCAGGATTACCCCCTAAAAGAGACATTGATTTCTCCATAAATCTAATGCTTGGAGCAGCTCCAGTATCCAAGACTCCCTACAGAATGAGTACACTAGAATTAAAGGAGTTGCAAATGCAACTTGAAGAGCTTCTGAAGAAGGGGTATATACGCCCAAGTGTGTCACCTTGGGGTGCCCCAGTTTTATTTGTGAAGAAAAAGATGGAGCATTGAGACTTTGCATTGAGTTTAGGAAATTGAACAAGGTAATTGTGAAGAATAAGTATCATTTTCAAAGGATCGATGACCTCTTTGATTAGCTAAAAGATGCAAAAATATTCTCCGAGATTGATCTTAGGTCAGTTTATCATCAGGTAATAATTAAAGAAGAAGACATCAAAAAGACTGCTTTCAGAACAAGGTATGGTCATTATGAGTTCACAGTGGTGCCCTTTGGATTATCAAATACACCAGTTGTCTTCATGTGTTTAATGAATGTTATTTTCAGAGAATACTTAGATAAGTTTGTCATTGTATTTTTAGATGACATTCTTATATATTCTAAGTCAAAGGAAGAGCATGAACAACACTTAGGGATAGTATTACAAGTATTAAGGGAGAATAAGTTGTATGTCAAATTGAGCAAGTGATCATTTTATCATAAGCAAATTCATTATTTAGGACATACCATTTCAGAGGATGGGATAGTAATGGATCCTAAGAAGATAGAATCCATTAGAGGATGGTCAGCACCAAAGAATGTGACAGAGGTTGGATCACTCATGGGCCTTGCAGGCTACTATAGGAGATTTATTGAAGGATTCTCAAATATTGCACACCCAATCACTTCCTTGCAAAAGAAGGGTGTGGAGTTTCAGTGAACATTGAATTGTGAAAAAAGTTTCCAACACTTGAAGCAATTATTAACAAGTGCTCCAATACTAAGGATTGCATATCCAAGAAGAATTCATTGTATGCACCGATGCATGTAAAGAAGGACTTGGTGGAGTCCTCAATCAAAATGGGTTTGTTGTATGTTATGAATCAAGGAAGTTGAAGAAGCATGAAAGACACTATGTCACTCATTATTTGAAGTTGGCAGCCATAGTGCATGCCTTAAGGAAGTGGAAGCACTACCTCATGGGGAAAAGGTTTGAGCTGAGGACAGACCATAATGGTCTAAAATATTTATTTGATCATCCAACTCTATATGCTAGGCAAAGCAGATGGTTAGAATTTCTCCGTGAATATGACATTGATATAAAGCATATTAAGGGGAAAGTGAACAAAGTGGTTGATGCACTCAGCAGAAGAGTGCATGAGTTGCACGCTATAGCCATTAGCATGTACCATTTAGATTTGAAAGACAGAATTTTGGAGGCTGCAAAATCAGATTTGCAATACAAGGAGTTAGTGGGAAAATTACAGCAAGGTATTTTCCAGCAGAAAATTGAAGACTATAAGCTAGAAAATGATGAAATTCTCATATACAGGGGCAGAACTTATGTACCAAATTCCTAGGAATTGAAAGATATGATATTGAGAGAAATTCATAATGTACCTTATGTTGGGCACCCAAGTTATCAAAAAACTATTGTAGTTGTAAAGAGCCAATATTATTGGCCAGGCATGAAGAAAGAAGTTGTTGATTTTATTGTCAAATGTTTGGAGTGTCAAAAGGTAAAGGTTGAGCATAGACACTCATTTGGTTTACTACAGCCATCACCCATTCCTGAGTGGAAATGGGAAGTTGTAACAATGGATTTCATCACCAAACTGCCTAGAACAAACAATCAACATGATTCTATCATGGTAGTGGTGGATAAGCTTACTAAAGCTGCCCATTTTATTCTAGTAAAGCTCACTCACAAGGAAACCAAAATTGTTGATGTTTATATGAGAGAAATTGCTCGATTACATGGTATAACCAAGACAATTGTGTCTGACAAAGATCCAAAATTTACCTCAAATTTTTGGAAGGAATTATTTAATGGATTTGGAACAAATTTGAATTTTAGTACGACTTATCATCCAAAATCAGATGGAAAAATAGAGAAGTTGAATCAAGTGATTGAGGATATGTTGAGGATGTATGTGATGGATAAACCACCAAAATGAGAATATTACCTACACTTAGTAGAGTTTGGTTATAAAAATGGGTACCAGGCATCTCTAAAGATGAGCCTAGTTGAGGTACTTTATGGAAGAAGGTGAAACACGCTTGTAAGATGGGATAACCTAGCAGATAGAGCAGTGGTTGGGCCATATTTACTCAGGAAAATGGAAGAGAAAATGTTGAAAATAAAACTGAATTTAAAGGTTTCCCAAGACAAGCAGAAAAGTTATGCTGATAAGGGAAGAAATCACAGGGAATTTAAAGTGGGGGCCATGTATTCTTGAAAGTGAAAGCCAATAGAAGTTCCCTGAAGTTAAGAAATTGTTCAAAGTTGGCATCTCACTATTGTGGACCATTTGAAATCGTAGAGAGGATTGGGCCTATAGCATACATGCTTTCCTTTCCTACATCAATGACCATTCATAATGTATTTCATGCATCATTGCTTAAGAAATATATATCTAATGTTAATCATGTTATTGATTGGAATGTACATCAGAGTGATTTCCAAGTACATCAGGTACGCATTCTAGACCGAAAAATCAAACAGCTCTAGAATCGAGCCATAGGGCTTGTAAAGGTCCAATGGACCTAGTACGGTCTTGAGGACGCAACTTGGGAGCATGAAGATGCTATGCAGACATAATTTCCACATATTTTTGAGGATTTTTGAAATTTTGGTTGTATATGTGTACATAATTCACTGAGGATAGTGCATAAATAAGGGGAGGGGATTGTAATACCCCTAGGCCGAACCCCAACTGTAAATGTAAATGCAAATGTACTTAATCTAGTGAGTTGTGTGATATCATTTTTGTATGCACCATCCATGGTATAGTGCGCACATGTATTGTGCACTCAAATGATGAAGTGTGCACATTCCAAGATATAGCGCGCAACAAACTTAAGTGTGTGTGATTTTGAGGCCAGGGAGCCTTTGTGTATATGTTGTGTTTTATAGACTGGTGAGCCAATTATTATAATCTAAGAGGATTATATGTTGAATTAGGCCAGAGAGCCTAGATGTTAAAGGCTAGTGAGCCTATTTTGTATATGTTTTATCACTAATATAATACATCGTTGCATATAAACCGACCATGATAAAAGAGTATGGGGGAATAAACTCCACTAGTTAGGGAAAGGGGGAACAAAATTTAAGGATAAGGGGCTAAGCTAGGGAGCTTAAGCCAAAAAGGAATATTATATTAATATTCCTTAAAGTATAAAGTATGGATAATTATTTTTATTCTAAGTTCTAAGTATGGGGACAAGTGGACCAAAGTAGCTCTCAACATGAAAAGTGTCAAGTTGGGAACATGCATACATATAGTTTTGACTTAGTTCATTTTCTCATGCATTCATTCCATCATCATTCACTCACTCATTCAACTATCCTCCGTACCTTTCTGCTACTATCAATGTACCTGTAGTCATACCCATACCCGTACCAATACATGTACTTGTACCTAGTTATCATAGGAGTTGGACTGAAGAAGCGGGTTGTCAATCCCATGGGAGATTGAAGAGGTGGGTTGTCAGGCTCATGATCAAATCTCTCTAGGTGAGGGAATTGTTAAGAATTGATTGTCGAAGGTGCTAAACTGTAGCTACATGGCTTTGAGACTTTCTGTCTGGCCTGTTGTTGAAGCCCTGGAAGGGAAGTGAGGAAGTCAAGGGACTATTGAGCAAAGAAGGAGCACACTTCTTGGGGTGGGATAGGCATGTGGGGAATGAGGGATTTTAGGTTGTTAGTTTGAGTTGGCACCTGTGATAGAGTCTTTCCTTATTTCTGAGATACATCATCCTAGTTAGGAATCCCTTTACCCGGGTGGAGTTTAGTCCCAACTCGGGGGTGACCCACTGATGAGAGTGATGAGCAGTGTGGTCTAAGGCTAGGAGGTTCGTGGAAGGTCTGCACGCAATTGGTGATATTTTTACCAAGATGAGTATCAATTGTGTGTTAAATTACATGTTGCATTATTATTTATGCATTTATTTTTATGGGTTTTTCCTGTGTGTGTCGCATGTGTATTTTTGTTATTATTTTGTATGAATTTGTGCAATTTCATAATGTATTTGTTTGTTTTAAGTTTTATATATAAATTTATGCAAGAGTTTTCATGTGTATATGTTTAATTTTGTATACAGTTCGTAAATTTTTATGTGGCATAGCCCAGTTGGATGTTGGGGATGTTACACTCCTCAGCCAGCTTCTTTTCCAATTAATCTTTATGAGGATCCTTTGTCTTCCATACTTTTTAAAAAGGGGACCTCTGAATTGAAATTTTATTGCACTATGCTTGTGTATGGAATACCTCATGACAACCATAGCACCTTAAGGGAATTCTTCCAATAATCAATCCTCTTCATCTAGATGAATTTGTCATTCACTAGCTCGATTTCTTCCAACGAACCTTCCTTCAGGTCGACCTCTACCTACACCCAATCCCAATGATGATTAGGCTTTGTGTTCCAATCCTTCTTGAGTCTAATAAACTTCCCAATATTATTTCCTATAGATTCTAGAATCTTTGCATGCCAGAAAACAAGACGGAGATCAGGAAGTATAACCCATACTTATAGTATCGTTATCGGTTCCCTCATAGGATCAAAATTGACCCCCAATTCCTTTATGACCAAGCTTAAGGGTCCCCAACTCTAGCTTTGATTCGGGATGGTTTTCAAGTCCTCATTTGACCTAAAAATGAAACACAACCAACCTCTAGCTAGAACATGAAAATCCGAACAAAATCCTATCACAAGTAACCAATTTTCTTCCGACCAAATTTGCAAGGACTCTGGGTGCATAGTATTCCCATTGAAAGGATAGCCAACTACTTTTCCCAAAATATCTATGTTGGATCATGTTGTCATATAGCATACTTATGTAATATGTATTATCCTTGAATCATAGTCATATGATGTCATGCATAGATGAAGATGGATCGATGATTTTTCATTGATATATGATGAATAGATGAAGATGGATCAATGAGTTGTCATTGATATAGGATGCATATATGGATCAATGTAGTTTCATTGATATATGATGCATAGTTGGATTGATGTAAAGATGACTCATTATTGTCTTGATAAAGAATACAAATGGATGAACTCCAAAGTGGTCCCCTTATGGTGAAAGCCCTCATGAAAAGACACTTTGTGGATGAGTTATCCTAGAAGTATGGTTAGATAACCCATGCTTAATTGTGTAAAAATGAGATGAAGATCAGTGAAATTGTCAGTGAAATTATCCTAGATGGATAGTACTTGTCATGCCATTTTCGGTTGTATGTGGAATGTCACATAACTCCTCACGATTTGAGAATTATGGCCTTACGAAGTTGAAGGACCCTCACATGTTGGCTTGAAGCCCCAAAAGGTCAAAGAAGTCAAAGTACTTGCAAAGAAGGAGGATTACTTAAATAATAAAGTGAAGTGACAAAATCAAAGAGAATTATTTAAATAATAAAGTGAAGTGACAAAATCAAAGAAGATTATTTAAATAATAAAGTAAATGGAGAACTTTCTAATTATGGAAAGTGGTTAACCCTAAAAAGAGGAAAATGGGTTAAGTGGTCAAGTGTCTATCGGATATATGGACAAGTGGAAAATTGGGCAAAGTTGGACAAAGTGACTATGTGGACAAAGTGGCTATGTGGACAAAGTGACCTAGAAAAGGCTTCTAAGGAAGCTACTTAGAAAGTATAAATAAGAGGCAAGGGTCTCTTGTGAAAATATCTCTTGAGCATATCTTGAAGATCTATTCTGAGAGAGAGAGTGGCTGGAGGATCTCATAGACGCATTAAAGTTTCCATAAGTTTGAGATCTTGACGACGAAAGTTTCGAAAGTTCAAAAACCCTAGTTTCTGAAGGAGTACGCGAGCAACAGTGGATTGGAGAGCGTACATATGTGGGATGCAGTGAGCCTAAGCGTGTACATACGCGGGATAAAGGAAGAAATAGCACATACAATTGATGGCAGTCGTGAAGACTTGAGTGTGAGTTGGTGCCAAGTTCTTGATGGCTAAAGCAAGTTTCAGATATGCCATAGAAACTCGGGTATAGTTACATAGTTGTCTTCATGGATACTATTTCATATTGTATGGTGAATGCTTGAAGCATTCTTGGTATGGTTGTTGTGATATGATTTGTGTTAGTTGATGGAGTGAGAAACACTCTTATGTTTCAGTACTAATATGAATGCCATAGTATACATGTTGCTTATACATGATTGAGTAGCATTCATATTGTATGGTTGAGGAGCATGAGCAAGTTGTTGGAGAGTATGAATGTGTTGTGATTGATTATGGTTCAGATTGGACAGTGAAAGACATAAGTGAATATGGTTGAAAGATGCAAAGGATCTGAGTTTGTCATAAAGGGAAAACCCTAAGAAACTCAGAAGTCATATGCAGGTTGTAGTACAGATAGGCCACGTACATACGTGAGTTGTACGAATGGTAGGGCGCGTACATACGCGTGCTGCACTACTGACAGGTCGTGTACCTATTGACAAATTGGTATCTGTTGAGGATTGATGCCTCTTCTCAGTTGGTGTTGAGTTGTGTAAGTTGAGTCTTGCATTGTAGAGTTGTTTCTCTTGTGGAGTTGTAACTCTATTCAATTGTTGTTGAAACCCAAGGATTGTAGTTTGTAATAAAAAGAAAATTGTACATACATCTTGTGTTCTTTGTGTTCCTTGTGATGATGACTTATTGATGATATATGTTGTTGGTATATGTTGTTGATGTATGTTCACATCTAACTGGTTATAAATGATGAGTAAATGGTGATTGCTAACTAAGAAGTTTTGTGAAGGAAAGTTTGTAAAAAATCCCCACACTCATTCACCCCCCCCCTTTAAGTGTGGTCGGTGTGTCCAACAATCTACAATTTTCTCCACACTCACGTCCTCGCCCACCACCATTCTAACTTTGTCCTTTCTAGCTCGAATACACCACTTCCTCCTTTTGATATTATGGTAGCTACGGGAGGTATTTACCTACACGTGTAAACCTAACAAGAATATAATATTCCGGGAAGCAAGAAGAAACCCTAATGAGTTGGCTAATAATCCTAGAAGACAAGTCATCTCAAGAGGATAATTTGTATTAGGTTATTAGCCTCCAAGAGAAGAAGTCATCCAGAAGAAATAATATATAATGAGTAAATAGGTATCCAGAATAAGAAGTCGGCTTAGGAAGTTAGCCAGAATTAGTATAAATACAGGAGTCCAGTCTTCATTCTGGCAGACATTCTCAGAATTGCAGAGCATCACTTGTGCGCACTACAGTTACCCAGTTTGTGCGCAAGTTTGGAGGAGAGCTATCGTTGCAGCTACTGCAGCTAGCTGATTTTGATTTTGTCTTGGACTATCTCTTGGTTATGGTTTGGACTATTTGATCAGCTCTAGTTTGGTGTGCTATCCTTGGGGAAAGGTGCGCTACCCTTTGTTTGGCTATCTAGCCTAGGGTTTGCTTCCAGAATGATTCTCTGTCAAGGTTAATTTGCTCGGAGGGTGGCTTCGACCTATGGTTGGGTGACAATAATGATATTGTCGATGGTAAAACGAGCACATCCATTATATTCTAACAAGTTATTGGCCCACACCACCTTCATTCAGTCTAACCATTGGAAGGAATCATAGCCATAAAGATATTAAGCTCGTTGAAGAACTGTCGCTAGGGTTTCTAGCAGGTGTAATCACCAAAGCACTGTCGCTAGGGTTACTAGCAGGTGCAGTTGTAGAAACCCTAATCTTCTCGTTGAGGCACCTTAAGTGAAGGGATTGACCTAATTTCCAGATAGACCAGTGTGTCATAGCCTAGTGCATCTCTTGGTACTCTCAGCAAGCCAAGACATCAAGTTTGATTTTTTTGGTCAAATCTAGGGTTGACCAAGTCAAAGCAGCCATGACTTACTCTATGAAGCCAGAAAACAAGTTAGATGGAGCCTCTAACTTCAGAGCATGGAAGACAAGGATTGACCTCATCCTTGCCAAGAATAAAGTGTTGGATATTGTGAAAGGAAAGATCGTGAAACCAGAGTTTGAAGAAGGAAAAGAGAAAGAATTGCAGAATGTTGCAGTTATGGAAAATTTCAAAGACGATGACATCAATATCATGAGTATCATACTGGACTCTATAAAAGACCACTTGATACCCTACATCTCCCATCTTGACTCATCGAAGAAGATGTACGATGCCCTAACAAACCTCTTCTCACTCAGAAACATTGGACAAGTAATGAGTCTGAAGAATGAGCTCTGTGACATGAAGATGAATGATGATGACAGAATAACATCATACTTTGTGAGAATCTCCCAGTTAAGAGATCAACTACAAGCTATTGAAGAGATCATTTCAGAGAAGGAATTGGTAAACATAGTACTCAATGGTCTTCCCGAGACATGGGATGCATTTTCCGCAAGCATGAACACAAGGAAGGACTATCCTACATTTGAAGAACTTTGGACTTGTTGTGCTCAAGAAGAATCAAGGATCAGTGCAAAAGAGAAACCCCAAAAGAAGTACGATGATCAAGCCTTTACAACAAGATTCAAGAATTTTAGGAACAAAAGGAAGTTTGGTTCAAGGAAGAAGCCAAATCAAGAGAAAGACATGTCAGAAATACAATGCTTCAACTGTCGAAAGTATAGTCACTACAAGAATCATTGTCCCAAGTTAAAGAAAAGGAAAGGGACACATGAAGCATCAGTTGTTGAAGAAAAGGAACCTACAAAGAAGACCAAGCAGGATAAAACAAACTTCTTCTTCTAAGACAAGGTAACAATACTCTTCTTAGTTCTTGTACATATCGTGTTTGCATAGTCTCTGTACATATCTTGTATATCTATCTCTTAGAAGATAATATGTTCCAAGAAGAACTATATCTATGGAAGAACAAACAAGATAAGGATTGTTATCATTATACAAGTCAGATAATACACATGAAAGGATGAAATACATTAAACAAATCATGTGGAAGTTATTACAAGTCAAGCCGAAATCATAATCAATCTTGAATAAACTTAGAAGAAGCAAATACATAAATAAGTCAGTGATCAAGAGGAAATTGGAGAAAGACTTATGACACTTTGCAGAAGACAATAAGGATGCAGACGGAAGCATGGACTCTGTTAGATGGAGGGAGTCGATTATATATTTCCAAAAGAAAAACATGCACTCATACATGAAACAAGGATTAGGAGGGAGCTAAACCTATGATCCATTGAAGATGCTTAAGTATATATCCATGGTAGCAGCCATGAAAGGCAGTACGTGTTCAGTTCGACCTTAGAAGAAGTCTTCTTCGAAGAGAAGCCTTGAAGTATCCCTGGTTGTCCATCCACGTCCGTGATCCTATGATGAAAGGAAGAAGTGGAATCTTTAGGGCATGGAATCTATAAGAAACTCCATGGACCCAAGAGCTAAAGAAAAATATGAGGAAGAACATGAAGATTCCAAGAAATAAAGAGAAGCCAGAACAACCAATCATTGTATCGAGAATCACAAGATTACCAGCCTGATATGAACTCACTAAAATCAATCAAGCAAAAGAACTGAAAGTTGTGATGAAGAACAGTGTATATGAATGAAAGCATTGCAAGATCCAAAACTAGAGGTTCTCCCAGATGGAGGAAGAATACTATGATGATTAATTGTTCCAGTAAACCAGACATACCTCTACATGAGTCATTATATCATCTGCAATATCCATGGATTGGAGTTCTACATCAGATCAATGCAAAGACTGTTCTCCAGATCAATTGAACAAAGAGTGTATGAAGAGCAACCTCAAGGCTTTGAGGCATACTAGAAAGAGACCCTTGTATGCAGATGGAAGAAGACAGCTTGGTGGAGAACCTCCAATGCACAGTAGAAGCGTGGTGAATATTTTCTATAACAGAGATATTGTATCAAAATGATTACTTAGAAGATCAAGATGATGGATTTCCAATCCATGACAAAGATCTCATGATGAAAAAATAAGTGCCACATGGATGTGTTCCAATTTGACCCTTGCCACGATGTTGTGAGCTAGTAGGAACCAAAGAGGAATCCAACAATGATATACTTTATTGATCAGAGCTACATGAAGCCTTCAGAGAAAACCATTGTTCCAGACTAAAGTACATTTGAAATCAGGCATCACATTATCCGTGATGAAGTCCAGAAAGGAGAAAGTGGTTCTCCAATACATATCTCCACAGATGAGCAGATAAGTAGACATTTTGGTAAAGCTTTTGTCCAAGATGAAATAGTTTACGCACTCAGGTTGGAGCTCGTGGAGACGACTTCCTTATTGAAAAAGGAAGAGATGACTCCTAGGTTGGGAGGGAGCATTGATGTGTTATTGATTGATGGAAAGTCATTTTTTAGTTCAAAAATGGTCCAGGATGAGCAGTTCCTTTCCAGTTTGGAAAATGATTTGAGATTTCTGACGGACAGGCATTTTCCAGTTCGGAAAATGGTCTGGATCAAATGGTCATTTTCGTAATGAAAATGGTTCGATGGATTGTTGATGTACCATAGACATTGATTTCCCATTGTGTTTAACATGGGGAATGGTCTAGAGCAGTCTATCTTCTTGAGGGCTACTCAAGAACACTGGCCCTCCTCGCCAGACAATGATTTCCCATTGTGGTTAACATGGGGAATGGTCTGTTTTGGAGGTTGGTGCAGGATAGTCATTTCCTTAGGAAATGGTCCAGACAGTGATTCCTTAGGGAAGATTCATTCTCTCCAAGTTTCACTTTGTTTAGTGCCGGAGGAATGGCCCAGGGTGGGAATGGTCCAGGTTCAGCAATCAGGGACATACATTCCTTAGGGTAGACTCATTCTCTCCAGGTTACACTTTTTCTAGTGTCAAAGGAATGGCCCAGGGTGGGGAATGGTCCAGGCTCATAAATCAGGACAGTTATTCTTCCTTGCTTGAGAAGAATAGTCCAGATAGCTCATCATTGATGTTTGACCTTCTGATGACAGATGCTCTTCCAAGATCTCACAGATGTGAGTGGAAGAATGGCCCAGATGTTTCTGTTTATATCATAACGTTGTTTCTGTGCAGGTTGATATCAAATGATTGTTATGAAGATTGTATGTCTTTAGATAGTAGATGTATACTACTGTGGTGGATGTGTTCCACTGCTTGTGACTATACGTCATTGATCAAGTACCTGTGTGCTACTTGGTGTGGTAGTGTACCACTGGATTGTAGTTGTGTACTACTATGGATAGACACAGTTGTGTTCTATTGAATGATATTGTTCCGATTGCCTTGAAGACTATCAACAGTGTTGGAAATGATTATCGGCTAGATGGATGATCAATGGACAGAGATTTCCCAAACGGAAAATGGTCCAGGACATTTATTCTTCTAGGACATATGTCTGGATTAGAAGAATGGTTCTTGT
>JASDQU010586894.1:22125-48445 GCA_032191745.1 Picea mariana | reverse complement strand
ATAATTACAAGTTGAGTTACAGGTTTGGTTAGTTACCTAACTCTATTTACCTGCACTCAACCATCTCTAACTTACCAGAGATTACTTAAATAGAACATCAATTCAAGGAGAAAGGTAATGAATGAATGCGTAACAAAGCAAACAAACATTGGTTGATCCCTATCATGACTGCAAGCCCCTGAAACTCCCTTGCTTTGTTGGTTCTCAAACTTGGAAACCCACGTTTCCAATCATCCCTGAACACTACTTTATCTAACTAGGAGCCTTCTTGAAGTATCCTCGAGTCTATTGATGTATCCGAGGTTGATATCTACCTTATTGCAGAAGCTTGGGTGGAGGGACCTAGAGTTATATTCAACAGAGCAGTGTCGTGACAGTGCATGTAACTAATTAGCCTTCAGTCTGTTGATTTAAATAATAAGATGTTCATTCTTTCGACATTTTGTGTTATCGATGTTTAATTCATAGTTATTGAATGTTTATTGTTTAGAACACTAATTGCAGTGAATTTCTCTCATATTTGATCAAGCTAACAAATTAGTTATTGGTATAACTATGATTTCTTGTAGAATTGTATGCATAAGTTTTGCAGGTTTTGGAAGAAGCAATCAAGAAGGAGTGAGAGGAATGGAGATTTTGGATCTACACCAAACGTAGGACCACAAGTTGATTGTTAATTGTTAATTGTTTTGATTAAATAAGTTATAGACTATGTGTTGCTTGATGTTATTGGAATTTTTTTATCTTTTTACGGTTATCGATATGTTTCGGTCTTGCCCACAACTATAGGGGACTTTCCCTGCAAACAAAATTGGCGACCATACTGGGGATTCTCCCTAGTGGGTCTATCTATGCTATCTGCTTTGCTTGTTTGCTTTGTTTTGTTTTTATTTTGTCTCTAACTTATTTTTGGTATTTAGATCAACGACCTTTAATTGTCTGAGCCCTTCTTTGTTCATATAAACCCGGTTGATTTCCTTATTATTTCTTTTTTGGAATTTGTGGGGTCATATACATGCTGTCCTTCTATAGTAGTCGTGTACATATGTGTCCTCCTGTTAAGAAAGTCGTGTACATATGCAGGTTGCCTTGGTTACAAGCGTGTACATCTCTACAAGGGAAGTTTTTTGTAACTTTTTATATTTGTTGGGTATTGGGATGGGTGTCTAGGGTCTTTGTTGGGGTCCTCGAACTCAATCGGTGTTGCTATTTGAGTGCACAATTTAATTAATTAGGTTCTTTATAATGAATAAAAAACTTGCATTTCTTTGTTTGTCATTTTCAAGCTTATAGAGATGGTTTAGGAAGTTTTTCTCAGATTCTTTCTTGGTTGGGACAGGATTGGTTGTTGTCCTTGATAGTTCTTTATAGGTTTGGGTGCTTCTTGCCGCTTTTCTTGCTTTGTTTCTTTCTTGTTTTCTTTGAGAAGAAATTTTGCTTGAAATTTTCATATTTCTCCTTCGCCTTTTAAACAAGAAAAACAAAATAACTTTAGAAAGTGCGCTTTTTGTATTTCTTTTCAGTCCTTATTGCTCTTGTTCGCTGAAAAATAAAATCTTTGAAGTGTACTTTCTATTTTAAAGTGTTTTTTCGTTTCAAAATACATTCTGCATTCTTGAAAGGCTTGCATTTTTTAAAGAGTTAGTTACAATTTTGATGAAAAGGATAGTGTAGTTCTTTTCCGTTGATTTCATTAAAGAAAACTGCATCAATAGTGCTTCGCATCTAAATGGAAATTTTTGCATTCTTGCATATCATTAAAAAGTAAAGAGTTTGTTCCTTTTCTAAAGCGTTTTTGCACTAAATTTTCAGTGAAGAATAATTTTATTGTATAACGATGTTCTGATAAGTGTCTTTATTTTCTGTTGCATCTTTAAAAACAACACTCAATTGCATTTGTTTCCTTTTTGAGTAAACAACATCCCCTTAAAAAAAAGAACGCTTAACTAAAATAAACTAGACTTTTCATTTTTTTAGGGTGAACAAACTAGCTTAAGCATAGGGCCTTGGACTAGGTTGGAGAGATAACTCTACAGTGCCATTAAAGCAACTTAGGAGTCTGAGATAAGGAGAGTGTAAAACCAACCTTCGTATAAGTATAGTCGGGAGCCTCCTCTAACATAGGAGCTAAACATGAGGTCGTGTGAGGAAGAGCCAAGGAGATAACCCCTATGAAGCTTGACTCAACGTTGCAGAGAGATCGTTATTTGGGTGTTTCTCTAGTGCCCATACCTCCTTGTGAGGTAGGGCTTTCAAAACTTCAGGATTTTTTACATTGCCCATACATTTTATCCCAATTGTCCATTGTACCCCCCATATGTTGACTATGAGTTGGTATCCTTAGTTACCTTTCCTAGGTTTTTTAGAGGTGATTGTGAGGGGTTTCCTGCAGTACTTGGGGAAAACATCACTTCACACTTTCCAGTACCCCTTAAGGGTCCCACGTAAAGCATGGGTACTTGCACCGGGTAGGGATAGTTAGCGGAGATCGGGGTAATTACCTCTCACTCCTTCGTTCGTTGGTTCACAAGACGTAATCAACCCATGCCTTCGTTAAGAAGGTCCTTGCCTAACTTCTTTACTACTGCAGTCTCAGGACCTAATCCACCCGTGCTGGAGTATTGGTGAAGTTGTTTGTGGTTGTTGCTTCCATAAGACTTTTTTCTAGTGGTGTGCTCTACGTACGTAGATGAGTTAGGTAAGTATGTTGGTAGTTACCTTGATTCTGTTATTTAAAGTGGTTGATCAACTGCCTCGTCGATCTAGGAGAGTTCAGGGTATTCCACCTATTGAATTGGATTCTTTGTTGCCTCCTTTGAGGTGTCAACTCGATCGAACCGACATTTTTGTACCGATTGGTCCTATTGACATCATAGAAATAGAGACCGTAGAGACAAACACTTTTTCACCGAAGGTTACACGCATATCGGATCTCAAGGTCAAAGGCTTCATTAGACCCTTTAACCCTCCATTGACTAGATTAGACGATCTGTTCGTCTGGCAGATTTCAACTTTCTGTTCGGATTACACTAATAGTCACCCTCTTCAGTGATCCTTCATGGACAACACTTCATAAGTGTCTGGGATGGGGGGGCAACAACCCTCATGTTGGCAATAGTATGAGGAGGCATCCTACCTCCTTTCATGTCTACCCAAATGACTAGTGTGGTTTAATCCAAAGTCACTTCGTCGGTTAATGGCTCTGCACCGCTGGTCGTTGGGTCCACTAGGCCTTTGAGTTTGATCTCTTCGTCACCTTCAGTGTTTAATGCTTTCTAGTTTTGAATGTCATTGATTGGCATGTAGAACGTGTCAGTTGGCCCCCAGTCGATTCCTTAGAGTGTTAACGTTGGAGCTGATAGTTCTTCAACTCCTTTCCAAATTGTTCCATGGAACAAAGGGCACATCCCTACATCATTCCCCTCACTTGGGAGCGGGTATTTCCCATATTCCAACCCCAATCCATTCATAGAATGGCACGGTTCTATGGGAGGAGGTTTCCAATCCTCAGAGATGTTGTCTTCTTCAAACCCTTTCACTCTATTTGGTGGATTCATGAGCAATCCCTTCCCCTCTTCTAGAACGTCGGTAGGGGGAACCCATTCCAAGCCCAATGGAATCACGCGCAAGGGTTGTACTCTTCACAACCAAGTGTAAGCAACATGTATTAAGACAACCAAACAAAAATGAAATATTTTAAATTATATATATATATATATATATATAGTATGATTAATAGAAAAATATGTTAAATAACTCTTTTTCATTTAAAAAGAAAATGAAAATTACTATCGAAATGTAAGTCCTTTCATTTCAGGTTGTGTTTTCTTTTTTAACTGAACGGAATCCACACTTATTCAGTTGAGATGGAAATGGAGTGGGTGGATTGAAATTAATTATTTATCTATTAACGTTTTTAACCCCAGTTAAGTTAATTGCTGATTGGCTATATTCGATATAAGTCGCCAGATTTTAGGTCATTTCTATGAAAGGTCGCGTGTTCAATCCCGGTCTCTACGTTGGGAACATTTTTACTTTATTTCTCTTCAAAACAAGAAGCAGAAAACTGTGGTCCATCTTCTGAGACCTCCGAGTTCGTGTAAAGCGCCAGATTACGGTTCAAGCGCGGAAGATCGTGGTTACAAATCTCATTGTCCAGAGATATATGATATTGCTACTAGTAGCAGGTATGTTTAATAATATATTTCTTTTAGAGGTCATTTAGTCAGGATGTCCAAGTGGTCTAAGGTTCCAGACTCGAGTTTTTGGGTAGGTTTCAGATCCAACGCCTACATGTCCTTTTAAACGTTATTATCGTGAAATTTTAGGTTACGCGAGGTTACTCTTTAGGAAAATGACAGTACCGTGAGGGCATTTTGTCTAGTGGTATGATTCTCGCTTAGGGTGCGAGAGGTCCCGAGTTCAATTCTCGGAATACCCCTTGCTGCTTTACTGAAACTCAATCCCTTTGCTCACGCTCTTCAAAACAGTTCCATTTTGATATCTTACTAAGATTCATCTCATTTTAACGAAATCAGCCATCTAACGCTATTTTCTGAAAAGCCGTTTCATGTTGCTTTACTGAAATTCAATCCCTTTTCTCACACTCTTCAAAGCAGTTCCATTCCATTTTAGTTGAGTGTTTACTTCACGAAACCTTCGGGACGACGACTAAATCATTAAAAATTAGGTAAATTAACATGCAGTTGCCTAGAAATTCAACCAGACATCCAATCTAGCAATCATTGGGGTTTTTCCCATGATTATTTAAATTCTTACATTCACTTTGCATTTTCCGGTTAATTGCACATTTGCCTGGAGCTCACACAATTCTTGGATTTCAGATTCAACGGTCTAACTAGGGTTGTAATTTATTCGCTGTGATATGTCAAATTATATCTATATTTAGAGCATGTTTTTCTTAAATGTAATGAAACAGATTTAAGGCGAAAAATCCAAAATCATTTGACAGGAGTGTATATTTACTAGGTTATAACTATTTTAAATGCATTTGAAATCAAATCATAAAAATAATAAATAAACCCAATATTATAGCAGAGAAATTCCTGAATTAAAATCTAAAACTATTTCTGATTGGTAAGAGTATATTTTCTTTAAATGTATATAATGAAACAGATTTAAGGTAAAAAATCTGCAGGAGTATATATCTACACCGTTATAGATTATAGCGATGAATTATTTTAAATGTATTTAAAGTTATAGATCATAGCGATGAATTATTTTAAATGTATTTGAAATCAAATCACAAGGATGAGAAACAAATTCAATATTTCAAGGGATAAATAATACTTAGTAGGTTAAAGATTAGGTTAAAGATTTTATGAAATGAAGATTTTTTTTTGGGGATATTTATTTGAAATTTGGTCAGAAATTGTTGGATTAGTAAATTTAAGTGATTATTTCTGTAAAATCCGAGTGCCCTGAAAGTTTCTCAGCATGCTGAATCCATTTTTACATTCAAAGATGGATTCTGAACAACAAAAAACAGTGTTTCGTGTAAATCAAATCATTCTGTAAAATCCCAGGGTCCTAAGAGTTGCTCAACACGCTGAATCCATTTCTGCATTCAAAAATGGATTTTAAACAACAAAAAACAGTGATTTGTGTAAAGCAAATCATTTTTATAAAATCCAAGGTATAAATCAAATTATATAAATATGAGAAACAAATCCAATATTGCAAATCATTTTTATAAAATCCAAGGTATAAATCAAATTATATAAATATGAGAAACAAATCCAATATTGCAACACGCTGAATCCATTTCTGCATTAAAAAATGGATTCTAAACAACTGAAAATAGTAATTCATGTAAATCAAATCATTTTTATAAAATCTGAGGTATAAATCAAATTATATAAAAATGAGAAACAAATCCAATATTGCAAATCATTTTTATAAAATCCAAGGTATAAATCAAATTATATAAATATGAGAAACAAATCCAATATTGCAAATCATTTTTATAAAATCCAAGTTATAAATCAAATTATATAAATATGAGAAACAAATCCAATATTGCAACACGCTGAATCCATTTCTGCATTCAAAAATGGATTCTAAACAACTAAAAATAATAATTCATGTAAATCAAACCATTTTTATAAAATCTGAGGTATAAATCAAATTATATAAAAATGAGAAACAAATTCAATATTGCAAATCATTTTTATAAAATCCAAGGTATAAATCAAATTATATAAATATGAGAAACAAATCCAATATTGCAAATCATTTTTATAAAATCCAAGATATAAATCAAATTATATAAATATGAGAAACAAATCCAATATTGCAACATGCTGAATCCATTTCTGCATTCAAAAATGGATTCTAAACAACTAAAAATAGTAATTCATGTAAATCAAATCATTTTTATAAAATCTGAGGTATAAATCAAATTATATAAAAATGAGAAACAAATCTAATATTGCAAATCATTTTTATAAAATCCAAGGTATAAATCAAATTATATAAATATGAGAAACAAATCCAATATTGCAACATGCTGAATCCATTTCTACATTCAAAAATAGATTCTAAACAACTAAAAATAGTGATTCATGTAAATCAAATCATTTTTATAAAATCTAAGGTATAAATCAAATTATATAAAAATGAAAAACAAATCCAATATTGGAACGGAAAAACCATAAATGTCTTATATGAAAAACAAATCCAATATTGAAACGGAAAAACCATAAATGTTTGTGGATCTTATATGAAAAACAAATCCAATATTGGAACGGAAAAACCATAAATGTTTGTGGATCTTATATGAAAAATTGTATGGTATCAGATATTTGATTAGGAAGTAAATTTATAAAGATGCGGGGTATCGATCCCCGTACCTCTCACATGCTTAAGTAGCGCTCTACCATCTAATCAATATCCCCTTCAATGATAACGTGAGCTCTATTACTTAACTTATATTTAAAATTAACCTAACTATCTTTGAAAGCCAGCTAGTTGTTATAATATTGTGTTTTTCATTACACTTCAAAACTCCCAAACATCAATCATTTATGGTTAAGGAATTTATCAAGAAAAATTAACTAAATTTATGTTATTTAACACTTCTTAAGAATGTGTACGAACAAATATAATTGCAATAAAATCTGTATCTTCATATTGCTTTAGGATCTAGCATATTGGATAAGAAGGTGTTATTCTAAAATATTATTCATAAGAACGAACAAATATAATTGCAATTAAATCTGTATCTTCATATTGCTTTAGGAATGACTCTAGCATATTGGATAAGAAGGTGTTATTCTAAAATATTATTCATAAGAAAAAATGAAGCATATATTTCAAACTTAAAGTTTCTGGTTAGTATCAAGTATCATTGTATGAGAGATTTCAAATATCACATGTTTTTAAATTCTAAATTTCGGATCAAATTATTGTGGATCATTCTTGGAAATAATTTTATAAAAAAAACTTCATAATATAAATTAATATTAATTGAATTAAATTAAAATTAGTATGAAAATTTGAGTATTATATATATGTGTGTGTCATTATAAATAATTAATTAAATTGAATTAAAAATTAATATAAAAATTTGAGTATTATATATATATATATATGTCATTATAAATAATTTAAAAAAAAAAAGAGTGATACACTTTTTATAATATAATTATATATGGTCCTTGGGGTGTAGTTGGTGATGGAGTGTATTGTTAAGGGATTCTATTATGTGAAGTTATCAGTTCAAAACCCTCGACTTATTTTGTGTGTCGCATGAGGGGTTGCCTTGACATGTCTAGAGGTTATAGTGGTAGCAGTCAGATAACACGACCCTGTGTCAACTTATGAGTCTGAGATAAGGATAGTGTAAAACCAACCTTCGTATAAGTATAGTCGGAAGCCTCCTCTAATATAGGAGCTAAACACGAGGTCGCGTGAGGAAGAGCCAAGGAGATAACCCCTCTGAATCTTAATTGAACGTTGCAGAGAGATCGTATTTTGGGGATTTCTCTAGTGCCCATACCTCCTTGAGAGGCGACACTTTCAAAACTTCAGGTTTTTTTACACTACCCATACATTCGATCCCAACTATCCACTGTACCCCCTGACACTAATTGTGAGTTGGTACCCTTAGTTACCTTTCCTAGGTTTTTTAGAGGTGTATGTGGGGGGTTTCTCGCAGTACCTGGGGAAAACGTCACATCACACTTTCCAGTACCCTTGGAGGGTTCTGCACAAAGCGTGGGTACTTGCACCAGGTAGGGATAGTTAGCGGAGATCAGGGTAACTGCCTCTCACTCCTTCGTTTATTGGTTCACAGGACTTAATCAACTCGTGCCTTTTTCTGGAAGGTCCTTTCCTAAATTCTTTACTATTGCAGCCTCAGGACCTAATCCACCCGAGCTGGAGTGTTGGTGAAGTTGTTTGTGGTTGTTGTTTCCATAGGAATTTTTTCTAGTGGTGTGCTCTACGTACGTAGACAACTCAGGTAAGTGTGTTGGTAGTGTTGAATTTTCACTTTGCTAGGCTCAAGCATGAGGTTTATTTCAATTTTAGCATTTACTTGAATCATAAACAAATGCATCTACACCATTCAATATTGTTGCAATAAAAAAGATCACAAGAAGAAGTACCATGCACAAGAACACAAGAAATATCCTAGGAAACCCTTTTACTCAAGGGAAGAAAACCCATCAATCCTTTGCTATATTCTCAAGAGAATATCCCCCAACCATAAAACCCTAATGCACGCAAGAGGGTGCTCTGCAACCTTGAAACTTGTGCCCAAGAGAGGTGTGCACTTCATCCCTAGAAATGTACTTGCTGAAATTTCCAAATGACAAGTGACTTGTGTGTTTCCTGAATGGGGAAATCACCTTTATTTATACTAGATTTGACACATCAAAAGTGGTGTCTATTGGCACAACAAGGCCAACCTCAATAACTCAGAAAATAATTAATTATAACAATAAACATTAATTATCTTTCACATATGGTGGAGCCAACCTGTACCCTTTACATTACAATTAGGGTTACAGGTAAATCTTACACTTAGACAATATAGCAAGGGATCCAAACATCCACTAGCGCTCAATCACTAGAGACATGTCCTCCTATGCTCAGCCACAGGGACATCATACTCAACAAAATCATCTGGAGTACCTCATCGTCTCAACTCTCACAGAGAGGAGAACGATAAACCCAACCAATACTCAACTCTTTAGAGGAGGACGATGCCCCATCCATTGGAGGACGAATCAACTCTCACACAAAGGAGAACGATGCCCCATCACGTGGGTATGCCCAACACTGGGCTCCCTCTCAATTCAACTCAACTGAGTCTCAGAGGAGAACATGTCATGGAGGATGTCTCACGAAGTTGCAATCATCAACACTCCCTCTTAGTGAGGGAGGCATTCTCCACCAGGCCAAGTCTCTCACAAAAGTACTCGAATTTCATCCTGGCAAGTGGTTTGGTGAAGATATCTGCAATCTGCTCATGTGTAGGAAGGTATTGCACGTGTATCGATTTTCTTTGCACCATGTCTCTGATATAATGATATTTTATCTCAATGTGTTTCGATTTATCGTGAAACACATGATTCTCAGAGAGCTTCACACAACTCTGGTTATCACAATGAATAATGGTAGGATCCATCTCATGATCAAATAAATTTGTCAGGAGCTTGCAAAGCCACATTGCTTCATGGACTGCCACACTCAATGCTATATATTCTACTTCTATGGTACTCAAGGCCACGGAGGTTTGTTTCCTGTTGCACCAGGAAACCATGGCAAACCCCAAGGTAAAAAAACAATCGGATGTGCTCTTCCATTCCACTGCGCTCCCAGCCCAACCTGCATTGGCATATCCTTACAAACACATGTCTACACTAGAGGCATATGTCAAGTCATATCCAACTGTGCCTCGTAGATATCTCAATACATGCTTCATTGCTATCTAGTGAGTCTGTCTCATTCGACTCATGAACTGACTAAGTACATCCATTGTATAGCATATATCAGGTCTGTTGTTAACCAGATACATCAATGATCCAATCAACTATCGGTATAAATGTGGATCAATCTCCCCTGAATCAGTAGAAGCATCGTTCATTTTCTTCAAATCCATCACCATTGGTGTAGGCATGGATTTGCAGTCTGTCATACCGAAATTCTTCAATATCTCCATTGTATATTTTCCTTGACTCATTAAAATATCGTTAGTCCTCTGCCATACTTCTAGTCCCAAGAAGTAGTGCATCATACCTAGATCCTTCATCTCTAATTCAGAAGTCAATGCTCGCTTGCATTCAACAATAAGTCTTTCTGAACCAATGAGGAATAAGTCATCCACATACAGGACCAAGATCAAGCACCCATCACTAACAATGTGATAATATAGGTTTGGATCAACAACACTTTTGTTGAAGCCCAAACTCATCAAGAATCCATCCATGTTCTCATACCAAGCACAAGGTGTCTTCTGTAGTCCATACAGAGATTTATTCAACTTGCACACATGAGATTTCTCGTCATGTATCATGAATCCTTTTGGGTGCTCGATGTAAACTTCTTCCTCAATCTCACCATTGAGAAATGTTGTCTTTACATCCATCTGATGTAGTTTCCAACCCATAGATGCAACCAGTGCAATGATAGTACGGATGGAGGTGTATTGGGCTACTGGAGAAAACGTCTCCTCATAATCAATTCCTTCCACCTGTGAGAATCCTCTGGCTACAAATATCACTTTGTATTTCTCGAAACTTCCATCAGCTACATGTTTGATCTTATAGATCCACTCGGAAGTTACTACAGACTTCCCTTCTGGTCTTGGAACAATATCCCACAAATCATTCTTCATGATGGAATGATACTCTTATACCATGGAATCTTTCCATACATGCTAACTTGTTGCTTCTCCATGACAAGAAAACTCAGTATCAATGATGTGGCTCATGGCTGAAAAATAGCTCAAAATTTTCTTTGGTTTCTTGCTCTCTCGGAATGTGCCTTGAGGAGCTGCATGGCCCTCTACCTCCTGCAAAGTTTTTCGAGCCCAAGAAGGCCTTTTATGGCCTACTGCAATGTCTCTAGGAACATCAGTTGGAGCAGTTGGATCATCTGGAACAACTGGATCGACTGGAATGATGGTTGTCTCCCTTTGAATTGCTGAAGGGGGAGAGGGTATTCTCTCACTGTCAATCTCTATCTGAGATTCTATCGATCTTCAAAAGGCTATCTCTTCCTCAAAGATGACATCTTTTCTCACCTCAATTTGTCTCTGACCATGGATGTAGATCCGATATGCCTTCGAAGATTCACTATATCCCACAAATTTACCCTTTATGCCTGAAGGGTCTAGCTTAGACCTCTTCTCTTTAGGTACATGAAATTATATTGGATACCCAAATATCCTGAAGTGTCCATTCTCAGGCTTCACTCTGATGAAGGCTTCTTCAGGAGTTATGTTCTTCAAAATATGGTGAGGACTCCTCTTCTGAACACATACTGTTGTCATGCATGCTTATGCCCACATAATCATAGGTAGACTCTGATCATATATCATTTCTTTGGTTTCCTCGATGATGGTTCTGTTCTTCCTCTTTGAAACCCCATTTTGTTGAGGGTTGTAAGGAACTGTGTACACCTTCTTGATCCCTACTTCAATACAAAAATTATTGAAATCCTTGGAGGTGTATTCTCCTCCATTATCTGATCTTAGTACCTTGATCTTCCTTCTAGTCAGGGTCTCAACCCGAGCTTTGAATTTTTTGAAATCTTGCATGGACTCCATCCTTGGTCTTCAGGAAATAAATCCATGTTTTCCAAGAGTGATCATCTATGAAAAGCACATAGTACAAATATCCATTCAGGGAGGCAACAATCATTGGTCCACACACTTCTGAATGTATCAAGTCCAAGATTTCCTTGGATATGTTGTCACTTCCCAAGAAGGACCCCTTGACATTCTTACCAAGGGCACAACCTCTGTAAACACCTTTATGATGAATCTGTATCTCTGGAAGGCCTATTACCATTTTCCCTAGAGCTGGAAGGGCTCTATAATGAATGTGAGAAAGTCTCTTATGATATAGCTCACTCAAGCTGATAGTATCATGTAACAGGGTCTGGATTAGTCGGATAGTCAACCTGTATAATTTATTTTCTCGAACACCAATTTCTCGAGAAGAATCCATATGTGAGTCCTTGTGCCATGCAAGAACTTTTCCTTCAGAAAAGGTAACCTTATAGCCTTTGTCTTCTAAGACAGAAATGGATACAAGGTTCCTCTTCATCCCAGGTACATATAGTACCTCACTCAACTTAAGAGGTATGTCAGAATCTAGTTGGAATGTAGAAGTTCCAACCCCTTTCACATTATATATGGCATTGTCTCCACGTACAACATGTAGATTGGTCTCTTTCTCAACAAGATCTGTCAAATGATCTCTATATTCGATCATGTGCCTGGAGGCACCATTGTCAATTAACCAAATATCATTATCAATAGGAACCGTACCTGAGAGTGCTTAAATGAATAAGGATTTTTCTTTGATGTTTTCATCTCTTTGAAGTCTTGACTTCTAGGAACTGAAGTTGCTTGATCCATCAAGCTTATCTTCCATCATAGTTATGTTCATCATATTTTCATATTCTTCACAAACCCTTACCAACTGGACTAGGAAACCTAACGGCTAGGCTAGGATAGCAATCTTAGGTTACACTGGGCTTATCACTGCCAACAATAAGCCTTGAAAGTCAGAAGAACACCAGTGAGCTTAAAAGTTCCTTCAATGAGCTGCAAAAACCCTAAATATGATTTTTCTGCAGAAAATTGTGAAACCCTAGAAACCCTAGGGCCAAAAATACAAAATTCTCAGAATTGCAATCTGAGAGTTGTTGGAGGTGCACTAAGGGAGGTTGTACACCCCTATGTAATTTGTATCCCCAACATTTCAGTATTAAGTGCTAGAACACCCAAAGAGAAGAGGGTTGTACAGATTTTTGGAAACCCTAGGAGGGTCGTACAGTTTTGCAAAAGAGAGAGGACGGCTGCTAGAAGCTTGTGCAATGGCTTCTTCAAGACCTATTCTTTGAAACCATGTTGAATTTTCACTATGATAGGCTCAAGCATGAGGTTTATTTCAATTTTAGCATTTACTTGAACCATAAACAAATGCAGCTACGCCATTCACAGTTGTTGCAATAACCAAGATCACAAGAAGAAGTATCATGCACAAGAACACAAGAAATATCGTGGGAAACCCTTCTACTCAAGGGAAGAAAACCCAACAATCCTTTGTTATATTCTGAAGAGAAGATCCCCCAACCATAAAACCCTAATGCACACAAGAGGGTTCTCTACAACCTTGAAACTTGCGCCCAAGAGAGGTGCACACTTCATCCCTAGAAATGTATTTGCTGAAATTTCCAAATGACAAGTGACTTGTGTGTTTCCTCAAAGGGGAAATCACCTTTATTTATACTCGAATGGACACATCAAAAGTGGTTTCTATTGGCACAACAGGGCCAACCTCAATAACTCAAAAAATAATTAATTATAGCAATAAACATTAATTGTCTTTCACATATGGTGGGGTCGACCTGTACCCTTTACATTACAATTAGGGTTACAGGTAAATCTTACACTTAGACAATATAGCAAGGGATATACACATCGACTAGTACTCAACCACTAGGGGCAAGTCCACCTGTGGTCAACCACAGGGATTTCATACTCAACATAATCATCTGGAGTACCTCATCGTATCAAATCTCACACAGAGGAGAACGATACACCCATCACATGGGCACACCCAACCATTGGGGGAAGACTCATCTCTCCAAGGGAGAATGACGCCCCATCCATTGGATGATGACTCAACTCTCACACAGAGGAGAATGATGCCCCATCACGTGGGTATGCCCAACATTGGGCCCCTCTCAAGTTGACTCAACGCAGTCTCAGAGGAGAACGTGCCTTGGAGGATGTCTCATGAAGCTGCAATCATCAACATGTAGTCACCTTGATTCTGTGATTTAAAGTGGTTGATCAATTGCCTCGTCGATCTAGGAGAGTTCAAGCTATTCCTCTTATTGAATTGGATTCTCTATCGCCTCCTTTGAGGTTTCAACTCGATCGAAATGACATTTTTCTACCAGCTAGTCCTATTGACATCGTAGAGATAGATCCCATAGAGACAAACGCTTCTACATTGAAGGTTAGACGCATATCGAATCTCGAGGTCAGAGCCTTCATTAGACCCTTTAACCCTCCATTAACTGGATCAGACGATCTAGTCATCTTGCAGATTTCAACTTTTGGTTCGGATTACACTAATATTCGCCCTCATCGGGGGTCCTTCGTGGATGACACTTCATAAGTGTTTGGGATGGGGGGGCCTACAACCCCCATGTCAGCAATAGTAAGAGGAGGTATCCTACCTTCTTTCCTGTCTACCTAAACGACTAGTGTGGTTTAATCCAAATTCACTTCGTCGATCAATGTCTTTGCACCGTCGATCGTTGGGTCTACTAGGCCTTTGAGTGTGGCCTCTTCGTCACCTTTAGTGTTTAATGCGTTCTCGTTTTGAATTTTATTGATTGGCATGCAGAGCATATCGGTTGGCTCCTAGTCGATTCCTCAGAGTGTTAATGTTGGATCTGATATTTCTTCAACTCCTTTCCAAGTTGTTATGTGGAGCGAAGGGAACATCCCTACGTCATTCCTCTCACTTGGGAGCAATTATTTCCCATATTCTGAACCCAATCCATTCATAGAATGGGGCGGTTCTACGGGAGGAGGTTTCCAATCCTATGACATGTTGTCTTCTTCAAACCCTTTCACACTATTTGGTGGATTCAGGAGCAATCCCTTCCCCTCTTATGGAACGTTGGCAGGGGGGAACCCCTTCCAAGCCCAATGGAATCACACACAAGGGTTTCACTCTTCACAAGGGATGTCATTAGGGGGTAACCCCTTTCTCGATTAGAACTACTCAATGCAAGGGGCTTTCCCGTCGCAAGGGATGTCGATAGGGGGAAACCTTGCTTTTTCTTACGGGAACGAGATGAGTGAATTAGGTTTTCCTCCTTATAACCAAATATTTCAAGGATTTAATTAAAACCATCGTCCATCAACAAACTCTTCCTAGCAACTTGGTGTCAGTAATAATCTAGGGTATCATTTTCCGACGATTAATCAACTTGGGAGATCCAACTCCGCTACTTGGAATTCTAGGCCTCCATCAACGCTACCATTTCTGGCACTGTTAAACTTTTCATACCTGTAAAAATTGATGAATGATCAGGTCTTCCACGATCTGAACTGGCCTCTAGTCCCCACTAAGCTCCCCTCAGACATCCCAAAGTTTGAAGGTAAAGTCGGTGAGGATCCAGGTGACCACATGACCACTTCCACCTATGGTAATCATCTAATTCACTAAATGATGACTCCATTCGGGTATGCCTTTTCCAGTGAACTCTTACAAGAGTCACAATGAAATGGTACATTGAGCTTGATGGATCAACATTTCACACTTTCCATGATCTAGCCTTGTTTTTTCTTTCCCACTTCCAGCTTCATGTTCGGTACAATGTCGACATCAATCTCATGTCCATGCTTAAGAAAGATAAAGCCACTCACATATCGGATCATATCTAAGAGTGGCAGAGGCAGAAGAGGTTGATCAAAGCCATGGTCCCTCTAGAGTTCCTATTGGAATGGTTCCTAAAGTCCTTGTTTCCTTACATCTCCAAGGATGTATTGAAATGAGGAGTATCTTCTAAGGAGGAGGTGATTTTCAAGGCCCAAAAGTTAGAACTAATCTACTTGCAATATGGGATCCTTTACAAGATAATCCCAAATGCATCGTGACTGGGTATCGATCCTTCAAAAGAGAAGTTGGAACCACATGCTAATGACATTGTTGGTTCTGTCAAAAGCACTACCACATATATGGTTGCAAACCAGATGACACAGATGATGATTCATCCATCTACGAATGGTCAAGCTACAACTTCGACCATTTCCACCATCCAGGCATCATACATACATGTTGTGTATTCGAAGATGCCAAAGGGTACCTAGAAACCTGGAGGGGAGAAGAAGGGTAAGGATAAGAAGGGAGGTGGAAACAACAATAAAAATGTTAAATCTGATGCAAATGTTGGGGGGGACGAGAAGGAGAAGAAAAAGGTGAAGTATCCTTACAAAATTTGTAGTGAAGATCACCTTACCCATCATTGCTCGAAGATGGAAGAGGCTCAACGAATGTTAGTGCAGTAGCAACCTACCGTGTTGAATAACCCATTCCCATAAGGAAAAAATATGCAGGCGAACTCTTCCAGTGGAAATCTGCAAGGGGGCACCCAAAATGTACCCTTGTCAGATGGAACATGTTAGTGAGTGTAAATTTACAAAGTCAAAACTATTTTTTTTGGTTGCTAATTGATTCTTGTAGTCATGTCCTGGTCTCTTAAAGACCATGTGTCAACATTCAATGATATTTCCATCAATGTAATATCGATGAGGCAACGAGGCATGTGGAGCACTACTAGTCATTTTTGTGATTATTTTTCTATTCTCAACATTACCTATGGCCTTCTAGCTGCAAAAATGGAAAATACACTATCACATATTGATATATATAGAGAGAGAGTTCACAGAGGAAACTGTTGAAACATATATTTCGTAGCAAATTTCCTAGTTGCAGCAAAATGTTATTTTCATCATAACTTTAAGAAGAAAAATTGGGTTTTGCCCAATTTTTTTGTGGAGAGGAATCCTAGTGTCATTAATTTGCTGACAAACAATCACCCCAACCCAGTTTTCCATTTGGGATAAAAGGCAAAATTACCAGTCGCTACGAAATCTCTTGGTTGCTGCGAAATTCCATGTAGTTGATTGTTTTTGCAGTCAACTTCAAGCACATATTATGAGCATATGGTGATTGATCTCAACAAACTGAAAGAGTTTTTTCTGAAGAAAGGTTTCATATACAAAACCCTCTCTCAGGTTTTGCAAAGGTGTCATGTTTTTGGATATTCGAAGGGATCTTTACAACCTATTTTTACATATTTTCGCCTAATTTAATTAGTTAAAAACTAAACCCTAAAAAATAGGAGTTAGTTCGTAACTCCTTGAATGTGAAACCCTAACTATTTAGACATGATTGAGTTAGATTGAAATGTAATTCTATATATTGTGAAGGAAAGAAGGAGTAAGGGGTTGGAGACTCGAGGAAAAAGACTCTTTGGTTGTTGTATATATTTTTTGTTGCTAATGAAAGCTTTCAAGTTGAAGGACTTGAATATTTGTCTTAGAGATTCTTGTGCTAGTAATCTGCAATTTGTTTTTCCTTGGGAATGTTTCCTATCTTTGTTGATAATTATGTCTATTCTTCTATTTTGAGTGAATGATTATAAATAGAGAATTCATTGTTGATGTTCTTTATCTCACATTCAGTTTTCCTACATTAGTCTTCTGATATTGTGAAAGAACTCATACATGGCTTGGTGCTCTGTTATAATTGTTATGTTATTTTCTTCTCACCACCATACTATAATGCCTATGATGATTGAAAGATTGCTAGTTATCTATCCTATGAAGTACCTTTGTTCATATCAACCATTTTGAAAGCTTTGATTTGACATATCTTTATTATGACTCCATGCCCAATGGGTGTTTCACTCAATCCTACCACCACATGATAAAAATTTTGTCTTTACCTACAAATCTGGCCACTWTGCTATAATTTTAGTRAGAGATCCCTCTTTGGTTGGAAAGGCCAGTTTCYAGMCCWAAGTGGYTTGAAAAAGTTACCTATGTGTTTTCCTTTCACARCCACAAAAAATTATAGARTGATAACATTTTGGCGTCRTTGTCGGKGAGTGAHGGTGAAATCTTCCTTGGGAAAGAAYGACAAAKATTCAKATATGATTCTTGARRGTAGAYAGAGAGTTAGACACATAGATTGGATGTATATTTTACCCTGGCRACTCTACTATYAGAATGATTCATTGCTTGAGGGATTTACTGGTGACTCCACTGGACTATGAGGGACTMAGATGTTGCTTCTATCATTGCAAGGTGTGCATGCTTGGACTTTTCATAAATTTATGGTTTCCCTAATCCATTACCCAAGGATGAATATTTTTTAAGGAATGGTCCAAAATTCAATGGAGAGGATTTGAGTTTGGCCTTGTAACATATCTCAGATTTCCATGACTTTACTAATATTCTTAGAATCAAGAATGAAGATGTATTTCTTAGATTGTTTTATGATTCATTCCAAGGAAAATGTAGAAGTTGGGCTGAAGGTTTGCCTGCTATTTCCATTCGATCTTTTTCARCTTTTTGGCTTATTAGACCAATTACTTGATTGGTTGTATTGACATTTCTCTATCACTTGATTGAGCAGTAATTTTCAACATCTTAGAGTAGGATGATGTATATAAATAAGTTGTCCAAATCAACATCTCTTTTCAGTTTTCAGTATGTAGTAATTTCGGTTTGGTTTGTAGCAGTGTACATGTTAGTTTGAAAGTTGTGAGGTATATGGATTGGGAGGAGCCCAACGGATAAGGCACTGGATCTGAGGTTCTTTTATACCTCATAGGGACAATAGCATCCCCATTGGATCCTATGCTAGTGAGTATAAATTTACAAAGTCAAAACAATTTTTTTTGTTGCTAATTGTGTCTTGTATTCATTTACTGGTCGCTTAAAGATCATGTGTCAAGGTTCGATGGTATTTTTATCAATGTAATATCGATGAGGCGATGAGGCATGTGGAACACTCCTGGTCATTTTTTATATTATTTTTCTATCATCAACATTACCTATGGTCTTCTAGATGCAACAATGGAAAAGACACTATCAAATATTGAGAGAGAGAGAGAGAGAGGAAACTGTTGAAACGAAGATTTCATAACAAATTTCCTAGTTGTTGCGAAATGTTATTTTCATCATAACTTTAAGAATACAAGCTGGGTTTTGCCCAATTGTTTTTAGGAGAGGCATAATAGTGTCATTAATTTGTTGGAAAAAAAAAATCCCAACCCAGTTTGCCATTTGGGAGAAAAGGCGAAATTACCAATCACTACAAAATCTCTCGGTTGCTGGGAAATTTCTTGTAGCTGACTTTTTTTGAAGTCAACTTCAAGCGCAGATTCCAAGCAAATGGTGATTGATCTCAAAAAACTGAAAGATTTTTTTATGAAGCACGGTTTCATCTACAAAAACCTCTCTCAATTTTTGCACAGGTGTCATGGTTTGGTATTTTCGAAGGTATCTTTACAACCTATTTTTACAAATTTTCACCTAATTTAATTAGTTAAAAACTAAACCCTAAAAAATAGAAGTTAGTTTGTAACTCCTTCTTGAATGTGAAACCCTAACTATTTTGACATGATTGATTTAGATTGAAATGTAATTCTATATATTGTGAAGGAAAGAAGGAGAAAAGGGTTGGAGACTTGAGGAAAAAGACTCTTTGGTTGTTATATATATTTTTTGTTGTTAATGAAAGCTTTCAATCCGAAGAACTTGAATATTTGTCTCAGATATTCTCGTGTTAGTAATCTACACTTAGTTTTTCCTTGTGAATGTTTCCTATCTTTTTTTATCATTATTTATATTCTTTTATTCTAAGTGAATGATTATAGATAGAGAATTCATTGTTGATGTTCTTTATCTCACATTCAATTTTTCTACATTAGTCTTCTGATATTGTGATAGAACTCATCCACTGCTTTCTGTTATAATTGATGTGTTATTTTCTTCTCACCACCATACTATAATTCCTATGATGACTGAAATATTGCTAGCTATCTAGCCTATGAAGTACCTTTTTTCATATCAACCAATTTTGAAAGCTTTGATTTGACCTATCTTTATTATGACAGTCTTATTTCCTCCTTCCATGTCTAGTTAGGGGGGAAGATTGTTTCTATTGAAGTTGAATTGGTCGATGCTTTCCTCGATTACAACCTTTTTATTGGAAGGAGATGGACTTGTGTGATGATGGTTGTTGTCTCGTCGGTTTTTCAAGTCTTGTGCTTCCCTCATGAATGGAAGATCGTAACGATTGACCAAATTTCGTTTAACCTCTCTAGCTTTGCGGCAAATTCGGGATCTATGGTCTCTCATTGGTTGAAAAATATAAAAAAGACAACTAAGAGTGTTGGTGTTGGGATGTGTCCTTATCTCATGGGAACTTTTGATTTCCCCGTGTCAATTTTGTATATTCATGCTACCTCGGTTGGCTACCAGAAATCAAGCATGTTGATCCATGTCACACGAGTTGGTTCATTATGAATCGGTTGAAGGTCTTGTGCATGCCAAGATGGCCATGTCATTGTCTACAACTAAGATAGCTTATCAAGCAATCCAACAAGTTTTTGCAGATACTAATCCTGCCCCTCTTGGACGAAAGAAGAGGATTAGTTTCCAGAGCCCGTTTGATCCCAAAATTCTTCAACTTCACTCAATGGATCCGATACTGTATTTCCCTCTCAAGAAGATATTTTTGAGGAAATAATAGGGTTAAAATGACCTTGGGAATATCTTCGCCTCAATTGTATTTCCTCTCGGAAATTAGTACGATCGAGAGCGAAGAATTCAATTTGTTAGATCTGAAGACAAAAATTTGTCTGCGGACCCTTTAATGACACATTTTGTGTATGATTATGGAAGTGTAGCATCTTAGCCTTTGTTATCAATTTCTTTTGAGAGAGAATCATTACAATCATGGTCCTTTTCTTGAGATGAGGTCTTAGAAATTCATCAATTGATTTATCCAATGGAGACATGGGAAACTTTGCTTCCCCCTATTGGTCCGAGGGGTTGTGATTTTCTTCTCTATCTTGACCTCACTGTTGGTGGGTCTTCATACCTCGATTATCATGAATTTTCATTAAGAGACTCTACTAGATCTTATCACAATCTTTGTTCTTATAATATATTATGTTCAATACCCATTTCCCACCTGACTTTTTAATCCCTTCAAAGTGAATGTTTTCATGGACATAGATTTTCCTTCAGATGGGTCCCTTTTCAAATCCATGACTATAGATCATATACCACAGAAAGACACATATCAAATTTGTCGCCTTTTCCACGAGTTTGAGAGTTTGGGGATTGACAATGAAAGGATTCATTGGCTTGACTTTTCCAATGGGATCTACCTCAAGAGGTTCTACACTTGGGCCTCGATGCTTGGGCGTTTACCCATTGTAATTATTGTACATTGATAGTATTTAGGGTTTTCATAGTTACTTTTTACTCTCTTTTTTTCGGTTGCTTATGGTGCTTCTACTTGATTGGAATATGACGTTGAAATCTTATGTTTACGTTGGGTTCCCAGATGGTGCAATCCCTCACGCTCAAAACCTTGATTCCATTGCATGGGTGGTTTATTCACCTCTAGGCCAAGTGGTTGCATCTGGAGGCACTTGTCTGAAGCCAACAACAAATAATGTGGCCGAGTATAGCGTCGTGATTGAACTCCTAAGAGATGTTATTTCACATGGTATCCTATATTTAGAAGTTCGCATGGATTCCAAGTTGGTGGTGTCACAGCTAAACAATGAATACCATGTTCATGAGCCTACATTGATCCACTAATTCATTTGGGTACGACTCCTAGAATGAAATTTTACTTACACTACGTATATTCATGTTGCTAGGAGTGAAAATTTTCTATCTGACGCTTATGTTAACCATGTACTAGATTGGAATTTGTCACACATTTAAAAATTCAGAAGCACACACATAAATGTACATAACACATTGATACATAAGTATAGAGGAAAAAAGAGTATATATATATATATATATATATATATATATATAATGTCCTTTAGGTACAAAAGATGATATACAATCTATGCCAAGGGCCCCTCCCCTGCATATGTGTCCCTATAGAACACTACAACATTGTCCAGACGCTGGAAGAGTTGCACCCAAGCCCGTGGTGCACCAACTACTTGTTGTCGCATCTACTCTGAAAATTCCTCAACTTAGATCATAGGGATTTGGTATGTGAGGCGGTCTAGATTTCTCTGGATGTTCTAGATTGTCCTCTCCATATGCATTGTGTCCCTTATTGGCTGCTCTACATCGCACCCTCAACGAAGGTGATGCAGGTACGCCTCTAGCGTCCTTGGTCCAATATCTACACATACATCATATTTTGTTAATCTTTGGCTATCCATGCCAAAAATATGTTGGTTTGCCTCTTGAAATAAATAAAACAAATAAAAATTAAATAACTTTGAAATTTTAAATTTGTACTTATCTCTCCTAGAGATGAGCCAATAGGAACAAGCATGTCTGGATCTCAGCTGAAATCAATCCCCTCATAGGGATAATCGTCGATGGAAATGATTTTCCTCTCCCACCAGTGGAAAAAGTTGTCATGGTACAGGTAGGGAATTCGTACACCCCCCAATCATAACATTAGTGCGCTCCACCTGGTCATGCATGGTTTCCTCTGCACATGAGGATCCACTCGTACTTTCAGACTGATTGTAGGTCCCCTCTAAAAAATGAAGGTACATAGTACACTTCCATGCCCAAAAAATTTCATCTTTCCTTTCTTACACTCGGTAAGTTGTGTCTTCAGGCACTAAAATAGGGTAGAGCTCCAATCATATATTGTACCTTGAAAATATTTGATTGCATAGAAAATTTGTAGCCTTGAATCCTGATGAACTGTCGTGGATCTGACAATCCTTTTGATGGTCAAGAGGATAATTTTGAGACTCAGGCTTTGAATGTTTTAGATTGGGACCTATATATATACCACCCTCTAGCTAGAACATGAAAATCCGAACAAAATCCTATCACAAGTAACCAATTTTCTTCCAACCAAATCTGCAAGGACTCTAGGTGCATAGTATTCCCATTGAAAGGACAGACAACTACTTTCCCCAAAATATCTATAATTTTCTCCACACTCACGTCCTCACCCACCACCATTCTAACTTTGTCCTTTCTAACTCGAATACACTATTTCCTCCCCTTAACATTAGAATTCTCAAAGAGGCTGGACACCTGAACTATTTATGGACTAAATGAAGAGCATGTTTTCACGGGCTCGTCAAGGGGTGAAGATCAACTAGGCCTAAGTTCATACCAAACAAGATTGGATTTTCCGACAGCTTGAGACAAGTTTCCCTGTAATGAATACCTACATGATCCACATATTCACCACCTTGCATAGCGTAAATGTTCTCGAAAGACGTTGAATCCTTGACTGCTAGATGAATGCCACACATCTCAATTAGAGGGTTCATTTTCTCCAAAGTACAAGCCCTCGTGGCTTGGTGCATACTGAAAAATTCCTGATATAAATGGAAGATCGTGGAAGGACTTAAGACATAATCCTCATAATCTACTTCCTTGACCTCCATAAAGTCTACGAAATGAAACGCAAATTCTTCTCGAAGGGCCTATCACCGGTGAAAATGGTTTGGGCTAGACTTGCTTGGAAACCCTAAAACCCTAGCCACAAGAAAAAAAACTTACCATCTTCGGGTAACCGCAGAAACAACTCAAGCATGTGTTGCAAACTATGTGGCTACTTATAGTCATACAAATGCAAAGACACATGATTTAGTTTAGGTGTGGTTACTAATAGTTACATTCATGTCTAGAAACTCTACCCAGAATCTTGCAAGGGTTTGTAGAATATTTGCATAGATATGCAATTTATATCTTAGTGGCTAAATTGAGCCTTACAACCTATGGGTTTCCTAGGTCATACAAAATCACAACCATCAACAATACCCACACAACTCTAACGTAATAAAGTATTGTAATTTGAGATGTATAATGGTGGTGGTGGAGTAGGAGGAAGAGGAGCAACATTTGTGAGGTGGCACTACAACGAATTTGTGTATTTGTCGAGCAATGGAGAAGACATAGAGGAGAAGGATGCATCAGGGCCTTCAATTGATTATCACCCCCAATCATCTAGGTTTAATGGGTGGTGCCAACTATTTGAAACTCTCATCTAGCTTGCTTTTGTTGTCTTCATCATCTATTGTGAGGATCTTCATTCCAATTTCTTTACGTTGTTGCCCCAAGATGAACGAATCAATCAATAAGTCTATATTCATTTTGCTAATTTTTTTAGCAATGTTTTATAGATTTTTAAGTCACAAGCTTTAGAGTAATTAAAATGCTCTATTTCTTAGCCACTTCAGATGCCTCAATCAGTTGAGGCAAAGAGTCTTTCAAGTAAGTTTGTATAGTCCCAGAAGAGGCTCGAAGAGCTGAACCAACATTTCCTCCGTTGAAATTACTAAGGGCTCCAAATCAATGACATTTTGAACGAATATGTAGCGTGCTTCTACTTACAAAGGAAGTCATTTTTCGCAAGCTTGAGAAAATTGATGCTTAAGCCCAAATATACGCTATAACGACTATGTATAACCCCAAGTGCAACATGTATTAACAAAACCCAAAAAAATAATATATATAGATAGATATATATCTCGTATGATTAATAGAAAAAATATGTTAAATAACTCTTTTTCATTTAAAAAAAAAAATGAAATTTACTATCGAAATGTAAGTCCTTTCATTTCAGGTTGTGTTTTCTTTTTTAACTGAACGGAATCCACACTTATTCAGTTGAGATGGAAATGGAGTGGGTGGATTGAAATTAATCATTTATCTATTAACGTTTTTAACCCCAGTTAAGTTAATTGCTGATTGGCTATATTCGATATAAGTTGCCAGATTTAAGGTCATTTCTATGAAAGGTCGCGTGTTCAATCCCGGTCTCTACGTTGGGAACATTTTTACCTTATTTCTCTTCAAAACAAGAAGCAGAAAACTGTAGTCCATCTTCTGAGACCTCCGAGTTCGTGTAAAGCGCTAGATTAGGGTTCAAGCGCGGAAGATCGTGGTTACAAATCTCATTGTCCAGAGATATATGATATTGCTACTAGTAGCAGGTATGTTTAATAATATATTTCTTTTAGAGGTCATTTAGTCAGGATGTCCGAGTGGTCTAAGGTTCCAGACTCGAGTTTTTGGGTAGGTTTCAGATCCAACGCCTACATGTCCTTTTAAACGTTATTATCGTGAAATTTTAGGTTACGCGAGGTGACTCTTTAGGAAAATGACTGTACCGTGAGGGCATTTGGTCTAGTGGTATGATTCTCGCTTAGGGTGCGAGAGGTCCCGAGTTCAATTCTCGGAATGCCCCATATTTTATCATTTTAATGATTTCAATCAAATCAGCCATCCCTGTTGCTTTACTGAAATTCAATCCTTTTGTTCACGCTCTTCAAAGCAGTTCCATTCTGAGATCTTACTGAGATTCATCTCGTTTTAACGAAATCAGCCATCTAATGCTATTTTCTGAAAAGCCGTTTCATGTTGCTTTACTGAAATTCAATCCCTTTTCTCACAATCTTCAAAGCAGTTCCATTTTGATATCTTACCGAGGTTCAATCCATTTTCTCACCCTCTTCAAAGCACTTCCATTCCATTTTACAATTCACATTGAAAGAAATGCTTGCCTTTTCTTGATGGCTAGTGTTATGATTGTCGCCTATGATAGAGGTGCCGAGTTCAATTCTTGGAATTCTCCTTTTCTCTGAACCATTTCTGTTTGCTTATTTCATGAGATCAGCTATCTGTTGCTCACCCTATGTTTTAGTCGGAACGTTTAACGTTAAGATTCTGCTCTCTCTCGTGAAAGCGTTATGCTTGCAAGAGCTTCCATAATTGTTCTGTTCTTCCTTTCAACTACACCGTTTTGTTGAGGATTATAGGGAGTAGTGAGTTCCCTCTTGATCCCAACATTTCTGCAAAAGTTTACGAACTCCTTTGAGGTATATTCTCCTCCATTATCTGACCTGAGTATCTTAATCTTTCTTTCAGAAAGATTCTCTATCAAGGCTTTGAATTCCTTGAATTTACGAAATACTTCATCTTTAGATTTTAAGAAATATATCCAGGTCTTACGAGAATAGTCATCAATAAATGATACATAGTATACATACCCACTAATGGAGGATGATGGCATTGGGCCACACACGTCTGAATGAATGAGTTCCAATACTCCTTCTGCTTTGTTGTCCCTCTTTGGAAAAGGGTTCTTGATGTTCTTCCCTTGTGCACATCCATTGCATATGCCTTCTTGATCGACCTTGAGTTCTGGTAAACCTGTGACCGCTTTGCATATGTACGATAGTGCCTTTTAGTTGATGTGGGCCAATCTTCTATGCCAAAGTTCGAATGAGTTTTCAATGGCATGGGTCATGGCAGTTTCTGGATGACCCTTTAGTTTATATA
>JASDQU010586893.1:25735-43756 GCA_032191745.1 Picea mariana | reverse complement strand
AAAAAAAATGTATCTAACTATTGACTAACAACCAACGTTTGTCTTTGCACCCAAGCGGACAATCAGCCGTGGGAATTTAGAGACGCAGAGAATGGTGACTCACCAAGAGGTGGGAGAGGGATCCCACAATAGAGAAGAAGAGTCTGAAGAAAGAAGGGTAGTAGGGACCCCTCCAGATCTAGCTGAGACTATGAGGAGCCTCATGGTCGAATTACAAAGTTGTAAGGCTGACAATGAAAGGATGATGAAAGAAAAAGAAAAGCAAACAGAAATTAATGTAGTTTTACTGCACAGTTTATCCAATCTACAAAAACAAATGCAACATGAACCTGAAACTCGGAAACATGGCCATATCAGTGACCACACTGAGAGGATCACCTCAAAAAAGGTCCACCCCAGAGCTAAAGGACAAGCGTTGGATGATTCCTCTGAAAAGAAAGTTGGCGATTCAGAGGGCTCTTCTAGTAGCAGAACCAGTTCCTATACCCGAAGGAAACAGAAGAAGCAAAAGTCTTCCGAAGGTCAAAAATTCAAAGAATTCATAAAGGCCAAACCACCCTCCTTCGACGGTGAAATAAAGAAGGGAGAGGAAGCAGAGGCCTAGCTACTTGGACTGAAGAAGTACTTCAGAGTCCATGACTTCTCAAAAAATTTGAAAGCCCGAGTGGCCACCTTCAACTTGAATGGAAAGGCTTCCATTTGGTGGGAAGACCTCAAGAATGTGAAAGGAGTTCGTGAAGAGGACCTGTCCTGAAATAATTCTGGAAGAATTATTTGTTGGAAAAATATTTCGACAAGAAGACTAAAGAGTTTTATGAACTCAAACTAGGACAACTCACTATAGAAGAATATGTCAACAGATTCCTCGATTTGTTGAGGTATGTACCTTATATAAAAGCAGAAAAGGAAAAGGTGCAGCGCTTCATCAATGGGCCACCCAAGGATTTGTTGAGGTATGTACCTTATATAAAAGCAGAAGAATATTTTATTTATGACCGAAATTGAAATGATTTTTTTGTTATTAATATTTTGTTAAATGTCACAGAATATCATCAGTAGAAAGTTCAAATCGTTGTGACATTATAATATTTTTTTGTTATTGACATTTTTTAAATGCCACATGTCAACTCCATGTTGAGTACTGCAATAATTGGACATATCCCTCATATTGGGCTGTAGAAAGCGCCTTTTGACACAACAATTTTAAAATAAGAAGGAAGAATAATGTTTTATATATTCTATCGCAGTGTTATAATAACAATAACAAAAAAATGAGTAATAAATAATAAAGTTATCTATTGTTGGGAAACATTTTGGGCACACTTTACGGATTTTTATCTTCCTAATGCAAAGTGTAGCGCATGCAACACTATGCAAATATTTTTAGGATATTGAGTTTCAAAGGGCCTAAAGAAATCATTTGACACCTTTCATGCCAAGTCTGAAAGATCTTGTCATGTGGTTTTTGTGCTTGCAGAGAGTCCACTTTGGCATGCAAAGGTTTGGAAATATTTTTCTAGTATAGATTGTGTGTATTTACCTTTTTCTTCTATTCGGATCTGTGGTAGAGCTATAACTAGAGAGCACTTAGTAATATTTCTATTATGATGCAGGAGCATCGCCAACGTCAAGCGAGCATGGGGCAAGCGCAACACATTTTGAGCACATGATAAATTGTTTAAAACTTTTGAAGATTGGATGCTCCAAACTTAAATGAGATAGTTAAGGAGAGGCGTACTTATATATTGTAAAGAACCTTGAGTGATTTGCTCTCGTCCATAGTAGGTAGAAAGAATTTATGTTAGTAGGTAGCTTTAAATCCTCTGATTAGATAGTTTTAGGAGTGGAGGGAAAATGGATATAGACACCCTCATTGTGCATTGTAACATGAGCCTTAGCAGAAGAAGAGGGCATAGAAGAGAAGCAGAGAGATGTGTAGTAGACTCCATGTACAGAAGTTCTGAATTAATACAAAGAAGCTTTGATTCAGACTCATGGTGTTCGTATCTTCTCTGTGTATGCATCTTTAAATATTATGCTCATGAATGTTTTGCTCTTTCTGTCATGCAATTTCTTTTATGCTATGTATGAATGATATCTTGTTAAATGTTTGAAATCTGAGAGGAAAGGGAAGTGAAATGAGTTTCAATTGTTTCTCTGTCTGAGCAAGAGTTCCTACAAGGAGTGCAGTTGAATTGTCCGCAAGGAGTGCATTGATAAAAGGTTGAGAGGTTCGTCTCTAAAATCTCAGGAGAGATAGCGGTTGTTCTCATATTCACACAAGAGGTGCAGTCAGGCACAGAAGTCATGCAAGGTGTGCATAGACCAAGTTTAAAACCAAAGGTTGAAATCGGAGAAACTATTGAAAGGTCGTTGCTGCAAAGCATGCGCAAGGTCGAAGAGTGATTAACACTTCAAGTGTTTGAAGGTTGCCGCAAGGAGTGCGTGCAAGGGTCTTCCTTAAGACTCAAGGTTGTGAGAGAGCTCAAGAGGGATAAATCCTTTGAAACCATTGAAGGCAGCACAAGAAATGGATGCATTTGAGTGATTAGAAGGCATCTAGAGTTTGTTGTGTAAGTGGATAAATCTGAGGAAGATTCCTTGGTTCACTTCGTAGAAATCAACAAGGAGGGAGAAACAGACGGTCAGAATCTTGTGTGGAGGATTAGCGAAATCCCGCCAGCCGTCTGATCTGACAAATAAGCGAAGAGGTTATGGCTGCATCCAGAGTTCAAGCTCAGGGGGGTCGTGAGCCATTGGATCCTCACCTAGTTATCTGTCAGCCGACCAATCTAACAGGAGTTGCACAGGGTTTAACCCTCTCAAGCCGAGCGAAAGTCCCAAAGGTATTGGGATATCGAGGCGTCGGAGTTCAGGAAATTGGAAATCCCGTGGACAAGAGATCAGGAAAATCCATAGTGGAAACCCTGATACAAACCTGAACCATCCATCGGTTGGGACACATGCCAGGAATCAAGAACCATCGGCATATCGGAGATTTGGAGAGCAAGAGTCCGAGACCCTTTGAGTCACGAAAAAGCGAAAGGATTTCAGTCGTTGATCTAAGGACGAACGTGTGTCACGTGATTATCCGAATCAGGAAATCGGCCATCGGGATTCACATCAAGAGCAGTTTGACTTTGCATTGGACAAAGTCTGAGATTTAATCTGGATCGTTCATTCACCTAGGACACGTGTCAAAAAATATGAAGAGGACGGGATTCAGTGTTTCGCGGATCTTGAAGATAGGATGCACTTGCATTTCAGAATTGCGAAGTCCGAAATCCCAGTGAGGAGGAAAGCTCCGTTGTGGGGCCCAACTAACGTCATCTCATCATAATGAGGGGTTAGAAATTTCCACAGTGAAAACCTCGAAGAAAATGAGGACCATCCATCCTTGAGAATGCGTGGCAACAATCACGACTTTCGGGAAAAGTCCCGAAAGAGAAGTCATATCAGGAAATTGGCATTCGAGAGATCGGGATTCTTGAAGACAAAGGTATTTCGGTATTTGAAATTGCGAAGACTCGAGAGAGATAAAGATTTGTTGATTTAGTGAACGATCACGACCGTTAGTTTTGTTTTATGGTGGAAGGGCTCCCTAGTGACATCATATCAGGATTCATAGAATCGTGGATCTGGGGGACAAGAGGTCGTATACACTTCGACATCAGAAACCTCAAAATCCTGAAAGGTGGTAGGACTAAGGTCATATGAAAGGAGGTCGTGTGGACCACGAGCCTAACCCAGAGGGCTAATAGAAGTTAGAGTACATCGGGATATTGGAGATCGGGAATTTGGGAAAGCAAAGGTTGTGACATCGGGATTTTTGAAACCCCTATTCCCGATTTTCTATTTTTTCTGTCATGAAAAGAGTAGTGATCGGCCCTAGAGGCTGCGAAGAGCTGAAAAGACCTGTGGGTTAATTTTAAAGGAGATTCCAATGGAGAATCGAAGGAGCCACTTTGGCTCAAGGTTAAAATTAGAACGATCCTTAAGACCGGGAGGTCAGCACAGGGACCTTTTCCGAGGCAGAGGGTGTGTCTGCGATTAGGTTTGGTATCAGAGCACAGAAAGGATTCTTTTCTTTCTATAGCATAGAAAAGGAAAATTTCATCATGCCGCCAAGGAGAAGGGACAGGAAAACACCCGATCCACCAGAGGATAAGGAAATGCCGAGAAGAAGAGGTAAGTAGATGACTGATCCAGTGATGGAGAGAGAGATGCCTGATCTACGAGCCAGACTCAAAGACATGGAGACAGCCCAAAGATGCACAATCAGTGCTGGGGATCTAAGTGATTCCGAAAGTGAAATTGAAGCTGAGCATGAAGAAGAAGTTGCAGCCAAAGATGCAGCAAATGAATGTTTGATCAGAGCTATTTCAAGAATGGGTGCAAGAGCGAAAATGGACATCCCAGTTTATGAAGGAAACCTGGATGCAGAGGATCTTCTAGACTGGATTAGAGCCCTGGACACATACTTTGACTATGAAGATGTCGAGGAAGACAAGAAGTTCAAGCATGTTGTCACAAGATTGAAAGGACATGCAACATTGTGGTGGGATGAACTACAAGCTGACAAACGCTGCAGAGGCAAGCAGAAAATCAGGAGCTGGGATAGGATGATTGCGAAGATGAAGGAAAAATTCATTCCTAGGGACTATCAAATTTCTCTGTTTCGAAGAATGCAAAATTTGAGACAGAAGTTGATGACAGTGAAAGAATACACTGAAGAATTCTACAGGCTGAACATCAGGGCAGGTCATCGGGAAAGCGATGATGAAAAGGTTGCCAAGTACATGAATGGCCTGAGGTATGATATTCAGGATGAGATGAGCATGGTAACCATCCGAATGGTGGAAGATTCTTATCAGATGGCTCTAAAAGATGAAGAGAATCTGAGCCAAAAACAAGGTCAGAGAGGTCGAGGCAGAAGTCAAGCTAGGGGCAAATCAATTGTCCAAGATAAAAATCAGAAACCCAAGGAGGACTGGAAGAAACCTCAGACTAGAACTGAGAGAGGTGGAAGCTCACAGCAAGGGCGATATGTTGAACAGAAAGGACAACATACTGAGCAGAGAGGGGATTATGTTGATAATAATACTTTTCCTCGTACTAGAGGAAGAGGAAGAGGAAGAGGTGGAGTGATAAAATGCTTCACGTGTGGAAAGAATGGACATAAATCTTATGAATGTCCAGATAAAAGGAAAGAGGGTGGAGAGACTCACATCGTCGAAGCACAAAGGCGAGATGTGGAGGCAGAAGATGCTGAAGGCGGAAGATCACTGATGATGCGGAAAGTTCTCTTAACACTAGAGAAGGAGGTGGAGAGCTCATCCCAAAGGAAAAAACTTTTTTAGACTGCTTGCAAAACCAAGGACAAGGTATGCAAGGTCATTGTGGACAGTGGTAGCACGGATAATCTCATTTCGACAGAGATGGTAGAAAAGTTGGAGCTGGAGACGAGTGAACATCCGAGTCCATATAGAGTTTCATGGCTACAAAAAGGACATCAGGTAAATGTCACTAAACAATGTTTAGTTGAATTTAAGATAGGAGGATATAATGATAAGATACTCTGTGATGTTATTCCTATGGATGTTTTTCATCTATTGCTGGGTAGACCGTGGCAATATGATAGAAATGTGATTCACGATGGGAAGATAAACACATACACCCTAGAAAAGAATGGGAGAACTCCCATGTTGCTTCCAATCAAGGATAAGGAGGTGAACTCGGAAGTAAGTAACACTGTACTTCTCATGAGTGGGAAGGAACTCCTTAATGAGGTCAAGAAGAAGGAGAAACCACAGTTCATTGTGGTCAAGAAGCTAACAATTGTTTTGACCATCACAAGGATAGATGATCTACCAGAAGAAGTTCAGGAACTACTGGAAGAGTTCATTGATATAGTAGTGGACGAATTACCTCGTTCATTGCCACTGATTAGAAGTGTGAGCCATCATATTGATCTCATGCCAGGAGCTAGTTTGTCGAATAAATCCACGTACAGATTGATGCTGCAAGAGAATGAAGAGGTCAAAAGACAAGTCCAGTATTTGTTGGACAAAGGGCTGGTTAGAGAAGGCTTCAGCCCATGCGTTGTTTCGACAGTACTCAGTCCAAAGAAAGATGGAGGCTGGAGGATGTGTACTGACTTGAGAACTATTAACAAGATAACCATCAGATACAGATTTCCATTGCCGAGGATGGACGATTTGATGGATTTCTTGAGTGGAGCAAAGTATTTTTTGAAGATTGATTTGAAAAGTGGTTATCACCAAATCGGCATGAGAGAAGGTGATGAATGGAAAACAGCCTTCAAAACTAACAAGGGGTTGTATGAATGGCTTGGTATGCCATTTGGCTTAACAAATGTGCCAAGTACCTTTATGAGGTTGATGAACAAAGTCATAAAAGAATTCATCAAGAAATTTGTCATTGTGTATCTGGATGACATACTGATTTTCAGTAAAATAGAGGCAGAGCATCTGAAGCATTTGGCGACAGTGATGCAAAAATTACAGCAGGAGAAGTTGTTGATAAACATGAATAAATCCTCATTCATGAAGAAAGAGATCATTTACTTGGGATTTGTTATTTCTGTAGACAAATTAAGGATGGATCTAGATAAGGTGGAAGTGATCAAGAATTGGCCATCATCGAGGAACATTTTGAGGTGAGAAGTTTTCACAGATTAGCTAGTTTCTACCAAAAGTTCATCGGGAATTTCAGTGGAATTAGTGTACCGATGATGGACACAGTCAAGAAAAGACACAAATATTTTCACTGGAAAGAAGAGGCTGAGAAGAGTTTTAATCTGTTGAAGAGGAAGATTACGGAACAACCAATTCTGGTGTTGCCAGATTTCCAAAAGACATTCCAAGTGAAATGCGATGCAAGTGGATTTGCAATAGGGGCAGTCTTGAGTCAAGAGGACAGGCGATAGTGTATTTTAGCAAGAAGCTGAATGAAGCGAAGGTGAAGTACTCTAAATATGACAAGGATTTCTATGCTATCATCCAAGCATTGAAGAAATGGAGGCATTACTTAATTCCCAAAGAGTTTGTCTTATACAGTGACAATCATGCACTGCAGTTTGTGACTCAACAGGAAAAGTTGAATCAGAGACATGTCAAATGGGTTGAATATATGAAAATTTTCACTTTTGTGATTAAACATATTTCTGGTACTGCTAACAAATTTGTTGATGCTTTGAGAAGGAAGTGTTTTTTGTTGCAGGAGTTCAAGGTCAAAACATTGGGTTTTGATGATCTCAGGGACATGTACAGAGATGATCCATATTTTAAGGAGGCATATGAAACAACTGAGAATCCAATTCTCGGAGACAGAAGACAATGGGTAGAGTACATGATCCAGGAAGGATTGTTGTTTAAGGGCAATCAACTTTGTATTCCAAATTCTCCATGAGGGAGAACTTGCTAAAGGAAAAACACAGTGGAGGATTGACAGGACACTTTGGTCACGAAAAGACGTTTGCAAAGTTGAAAGAGTCATATTTTTGGCTAGGAATGCGAGCAGACATCAAGAGATTCATGGACAGATGTAGGATTTGCCAGCATTCGAAGGGAAGGAAGAAAAATGTGGGGTTTTATCAACCATTTCCCATACCAAAGAGGTCGTGGGATGCAGTCAGCATGGATTTCATATTGGGGTTGCCAAGAACACAAAGAGGTTTTGGCTCAATCTTTGTGGTGGTGGATAGATTTTCCAAAATGGCACACTTCATTCCATGTCATAAAACTAGTGATGCAACTCACATTGTGAATCTGTTTTTCAAGGAAGTCATTCGACTTCATGGCTTACCAAGGAGTATAGTTTCAAATCGAGACACTATGTTCATAGGGAACTTTTGGAGGACCTAATAGAAGAAACTGGGAAATAACTTGTCTTTTAGTTCGGCTTATCATCCTCAGACGGATGGGCAGACGAAAGTGGTGAACAGAAGTCTGGGAGACTTGCTGAGAAGCTTGGTGAAAGAACACCACAGCCAGTGGGACAACATATTACCACAGGTAGAATTTGCTTATAACGACTTAGTTAACAGAAGTACAGGGCAGAGTCCATTTCAGATTGTCTATGGTGTACATCCGAGGGGAATTTCTTAATTGAGAGATTCAGGACAGAGTGCGACTAAGAGTGCTAGTGCAGAAGATTTCACAGAGGCAATGAAGGAACTTCACATCCAGGTGAAGGAACGATTGCAGAATTCAAGCCAGGTATATAAACAAAGAGCAGATCAACACAGGAGACAACCTCAGTTTGAGGTTGGTGATTTGATTCTGGCACATTTGAGAAAGGAAAGGTTCTCTATAGGAACATATAACAAACTGAAGATGAAGAAAATTGGACCATGTAGGGTCTTGAAGAAATTTGGGGCAAATGCTTATGAGGTTGAATTACCCGATGGGATCAGAATTTCTCCGATATTCAATGTCTCAAATTTGTACCCATACGAAGATGAGGAAGAAGGAACAAATGATGAACAGTTAGAGATTCAGTGGAAAAAACAGATGCCAGTTGTAGAAAAGCCACAGATAGAAAGCTTACTAGACAAAAGAATTGGCAAAAAGACCAGAAGAAAACAATACTTTGAATACTTGGTCAAATGGAAAGGACATCCAGTTGAAGATGCCAGCTGGGAGAATGAAGCAAAGATTCAGAAGCATGGACAGACCGTGCGAGAGCTCATGGATAGGAGCCCATGAAATTTTTCAAGCGAGGAAGTATGATGCAAGAGCATCGCCAATGTCAAGCGAGCATGGGGCAAGCACAACACATTTGAGCACGTGATAAATTGTTTAAAACTTTTGAATATTGGATGCACCAAACTTAAATGAGATAGTTAAGGAGAGGCATACTTATATATTGTAAAGGACCCTGAGCGATCTGCTCTCGTCCATAGTAGGTAGAAAGCATTTATGTTAGTAGATAGCTTTAAATCCTTTGATTAGATAGTTTTAGGAGTGGAGGGAAAATGGATATAGACACCCTCATTATGCATTGTAACATGAGCCTTAGCAGAAGAAGAGGGCATAGAAGAGAAGCAGAGAGTTGTGCAGTAGACTCCATGTACAGAAGTTCTGAATTAATACAAAGAAGCTTTGATTCAGACTCATGGTGTTCGTATCTACTATGTGTATGCATCTTTAAATATTATGCTCATGAATGTTTTTCTCTTTCTGTCATGCAATTGCTTTTATGCTATGTATGAATGATTTCTTGTTAAATGTTTGAAATCTGAGAGGAAAGGGAAGTGAAATGAGTTTCAATTGTTTCTCTGTCTGAGCAAGAGTTCCTACAAGGAGTGCAGTTGAATTGTCCGCAAGGAGTGCGTTGACAAAAGGTTCAGAGGTTTGTCTCTGAAAGCTCAGGAGAGATAGCGGTTGTTCTCATATTCACACAAGAGGTGCAGTCAGGCACAGAATTCATGCAAGGTGTGCATAGACCAAGTTTAAAACCAAAGGTTGAAATCGGAGAAACTATTGAAATGTCATTGCTACAGAGCATGCGCAAGGTCGAAGAGCGATTAACACTTCAAGTGTTTGAAGGTTGCCGCAAGGAGTGTGTGCAAGGGTCTTCCTTAAGACTCAAGGTTGTGAGAAAGTTCAGGAGGGATAAAGCCTTTGAAACCATTGAAGGCAGCACAAGAAATGGATGCATTTGAGTGATTAGAAGGCATCTGGAGCTTGGTGTGTAAGTGGATAAATCTGAGGAAGAGTCCTTGGTTCACTTCATAGAAATCAGCAAGGAGGGAGAAACAGACAGTCAGAATCTTGTGTAGAGGATTAGCGAAATCCTGCTAGCCGTCTGATCTGACAAAGAAGCAAAGAGGTTACGGCTGCGTCCGGAGTTCAAGCTCAGGGGGGTCGTGAGCCGTTGGATCCTCACCTAGTTATCCATCAACTGACCAATCTGACAGGAGTTGCACAGGGTTTAACCCTCTCGAGTCGAGCGAAAGTCCCGAAGCTATCGGGATATCGAGGAGTCGGAGTTTGGGAAATCGGAAACCCCATGGACAAGAGATCGGGAAAATCCATAGTGGAAACCCCGATACAAACCCAAACCGTCCATCGATTGGGACACGTGGCAGGAATCAAGAACCATCAGCATATTGGAGATTTGGAGAGCAAGAGTCTGAAACCCTTTGAGTCGCGAAACAGCGAAAGGATTTCAGCCATGGATCTAAGGACGGACACGTGTCGCGTGATTATCCGAATCGGGAAATCGGCCCTCAGGATTCACATCAAGAGAGTTTGACTTTGCATTGGACAAAGTTCGAGATTTAATATGGACCGTTCATTCACCTAGGACGCGTGTCAAAAAATCTGAAGAGGACAGAATTCGACGTTTCATGAATCTTGAAGACGGGATGCACTTTCATTTTGGAATTGCGAAGTCCAAAATCCCGATGAGTAGGAAAGCTTCATTGTGGAGCCCAGCTGACGTCATCTCGTCATAACGAGGGGTCGGAAATTTCCACAGTTAAAACCCCGAAGAAAATGAGGACCGTCCATCCTTGAGGACGCATGGCAACTATCACAACTTTCGGGAAAAGTCCTGAAAGAGAAGTCATATCAGGAAATCGGCATTCGAGAGATCGGGAGTCTCGAAGAAAAAGGTATTTCGTTATTTGAAATCGCGAAGTCCCAAGAGAGATCCGGAGCCATTGATTTAGCGAACAATCATGGCCGTTGGTTTTGTTTTATGGTGGAAGGTCTCCCTAGTGACATCATATCAGGATTCGAAGAATCGGGGATCCGGAGGACAAGAGGTCGTATACACTTCGACATCAAAAACCCCAAAATCCCGAAAGGTGGTAGGACTGAGGTCATATGAAAGGAGGTTGTGTGGACCACGAGCCTAGCCCAGAGGGCTAACAGAAGTTAGAGTACATCGGGATATTGGAGATCGAGAATTCGGGAAAGCAAAGGTTGTGACATCGGGATTTTTGAAACCCCGATTATCGATTTTCTATTTTTTCTGTAGTGAAAAGAGTAGTGACCAGGCCTAGAGGCTTCGAAGAGCTGAAAAGACCTGTGGGTCAATTTTAAAGGAGATTCCAGTGGAGAATCGAAGGAGCCACTCTGGCTCAAGGTTAAAATTAGAATGATCCTTAAGACCAGGAGGTCAGCGCAGGGACCTTTGCCGAGGCAGAGGGTGCATCTGCGATCATATTATCTACCCAAGATTATTATCTACCTGAATATGTTGGTCTAACAATAGATAAGGGAGGAAATAAATTAGGAAAATATGGATAACCCAGTAAGGATATCTCCAATGAATTTCGATAAAGAAGTCGTCAGACAAAGCATGAATGGATGAATTGTTGGAATTATACAACAAGTTACAGTAAAAAATAAGTTACGGTAAACATACAATTGGTGTTTTCAGTGGACACGTGGCAAATCCAGAACATTGGAAATGGGTGCTTCGGTATTTTAGAGGAATGGGTATCACCTACAATGCTTGTGATGATTTAGTATGTGATTATGATTCAGGAAAATTGGACAAGAGGAGACTTACCTCAGGTTACGTATCACAAGAATGCAAGGATCTATTGGGTAAGCTTGGAAAAGTACAAGATAAGGTGCTATATGGTGCTGGAAGCATTGTGCATTCGACTAACTATTTAGCATATCAAAATGGGACAATTCATCATTTTGTAAGAAAGGTTACTGAAGGAGGTAGTGGTCCATATTGAAGAAAATTGTGCAGACATGTTCACAAAACTAGTGTTGTTAGAGAAACTGTGGTGGTGTGTGGCTTCTCTTGGCTTGCAAAAGAGGTGACGAACGGGCTTGGGAAATGTATCATGTAAATTGTTGTCAAGGTGGAGATTGTTGGAATTATGACAAGAAGTTATGGTAAAAACCAAGTTTACCTTAGAAAATTTATAAATGTAATAGAGGTGGTTTGTATAACGAAGACGATTCTTGAACCAATGTAACCATATATCCTATTGTATATCTATGAAGCCCCCAAAGTCATTTGTAATGTTGTAGGCTTGTATAAACCTATTTTGAATAACAAGAGATATCAATAATCTCGTGTGTCATCTTAATTATTTATTTGTCTCTATTATCATATTTCTTACATTTATTATTGTGTTGAGGCTCTTAAATACCTACCAATAGGAATATGAATGATATACAAGGGCCAGTCTCCTTCATGCATCAATATTGAATTGATTCAAGTTTGAAACACTAGCTTTAGCAAAGGCATAAGGAAAAGCTAAACCAAAAGGATCATACTTCAAAGTTGAAGAATGGAATTAGATATAGAAAAATTTTCCTCACTAGTGCCATTGGGGAAGACCGGGACATTTCCTATGGGCTAATAGAGGGACATTCTTTTTCCACTTACGGTGAATAGGCCTCGCATGCAAACAGACAAATGGAAATGCATCAAATCTTTATGTTTTGTAAGATGCTACTAAGCTACCTAAGTCACCGAAGAGCAGTAGGTCCAGCTAGGATGAATTATGGAAATACTTCTTAACACAATTATATTATTTTATATCCGTCTTAAAAACTATGCACACACATGTAACAAAAAAATGTTGAAAACATTAATGATCTACTTTCACAAATTAGATATTCTTTCATCACTTTATTTTTAATTTTTGATCCCTCAAAGATTTTGATATAAATAATAATAATAAGAGATACTCAAATGGAAATAGTACCTATGGTTGAAAGAGAAAAACTGGGACCAATCGCACAATAACTCCAATGATCTAATTTTTTAATCAATTGACATTTACGATAATTCATTGATGAAAAATCAAAAGTGTATTGCAAATCACTTTTTTGTTTTTCATGTGAATAAAATTGTTCATTGGGAAGAATGGACTAGGAAAATAAATTGTCCATCGCACCAAAAAGAACCTATCTATTTAATCTAGACATAATCACTATAAGAGCTATTGATGCTAGGGATCCACATAAAAGGGTTGCATAGCTGAAAAATATCATACTTACATGCATCATTGACCAATGAGATTGTAGCATGGGTACTAACATTCTGGATCATTGCATTTCCTCCGAAAGACCTAAAGTAGCAAAACCATGAGTTAACATAGCACTTGGCACGGTGATTGCACCTAACCACCGATCATCTTGGTTTCATACTTCTAGAACTATATGGAGCACGGATGAACTCCAAGAAATGAACATGAATGATTCATACAAATTACTCAAAGGTAAATGTCCCGAATAAATCTAATGAGTAATTAATAATCCCGTTGTACAGAGAAAAGTAACTATCATGCCCTTTCCTCCCGAACTACTTAGTCCTTCAATTCGATAAAGTAAGGTTTCCCAATAAATGAGAGCGACAACCAAAATGAGAGAAAAAGAGATGTGAGCCAATATATGTTCTAAAGTTATGAATATCATAATCAAACCCATTTATTCATTTTATTCCCGAATGAGATCTATGATGAAAAGATAGGATTGATCTATCACAATGGAAATAGATTGAACAAATATTGCTACAGAGGAAGAAGTGATTGATGAGATCTTCCTGGAAAAATTCCACCACTAAGATTTGAACCAAGATTCTCTTGCACTGCTTCCTAAGAGCAGTGTGTCTGCCAATTTCACCATGGCAGCTTCATAGGGACCATACTAGCTTATTTACACCAGATCCTCAATGTTATGGAACGTGTCTAGTAGAGGGAGTAATATGTGATTATAACAGATGTGCAAATAAAATAGAAGTTCGAGCATTGACATTTGAATCAATTTTATGTTGGTTAATGGTTATAACGGAGCATGGCGCATATTGGTAGCGTGCCATATTGGGGTGATGGAGGGCGTGGGTTCAGATTCCACTGCTCCGAAAGAGAATGGGGAAATAGTCACATGCCTTATCTAACAAATAATATCTCTCAATTTTCGCTCAAGATGGGAAGAATCGGAGCAGCTATATTCCAAACAAGAAAGAGAGATACATGGTTATATCATTGTTTTCCAATCTAGATTATTTGATCATATACATATCTAGAAAGAAACTATTTTTCTGAGATCGTATAATTATTCTTCAATATCTTGTTGGACTTTTCAATTTTAGGGGGGACATCCAAATATATTGATAGCTCGCAATAATATTACATACGAACTAATAGTACCATATACAGGCTGCTTATTAATGAATTGATCCTATTTTGAGCTACTGATATGTAGAAAGGGGTTTAATCAATAGGATAAAAAATTTCACTAGATTACGCATCTATATTTTTGCCAGCTCATGTATCTCTGGAACAATGGTTTGGGCATTACGCATTATAAATGGTAGAGATACGAAGAAAGATGATTAATTTTAGTTCTCCTAAAGGATTTAGCACTCACTCTTTTCTATCCAACCATAAAGGAGGGAAATAATCTCTCCATCATAATCTTTAACCAATTTTTTGCTTCGATGTAATTGCCTGGAGCAAGTGCTATAGATTGTTCCCAATACTCAGTAGCTTGATCAAACCAAGCCTTCGTAGTTTCAGGATCTCCCTGTCGAATGGCATGTTCTCCTTGGTCAGTATAGGTCAACTTGGAAAAAATTTCTTCCCTCAGAACCGTACTTGAGAGTTTCCTACCTCATATGACTCAATCAACTATTCTTTGGTCCTCTACCCAAATTTTCAAAATATTATTGAATTGGAAATGATTCATTAAAAGTTTAGATTAACCAAAGGACCAGAAAATTCAATGACATGAGTTTCTGATTTCACTTCCAATCAATTCAATTATAAGGTTCTATCTTGTCTCCTACCCTCAAAAAGATGAAGTATAGGAATATATATACTTTAGATTGATCGTCCAAATCAAAGTCATTTTGTAAGGTAACTATCTCAGTTCCGTATAGAATTTTTAAAGAGTACTTTCTGTCTGGATTACTTCACATCTTTAGGATTTGATGCTACACCGTTGATCAATATCTTAGTAGATCGACTCTATTACATAAGTTGATTCTTGATTCTTGTCAATGAGTAGATTTGATTGTATCAGCCCGAACCTTCTTTCAATAATTTATCTTTATGGTGCTTCCATCATCAATTGAATTTTTTATCCATGGAATGCTTAGGCTCTATCTATTCATATTCGGGCTCCTATGAGAGATGTTTTTTTTTGCTATAGCTGATAAAAACCATTACTTGGGATGGTGCATATGTAGAAAGCCTTTTATTTTCTCCTTACTCATAGTAGTTATTAACTAAGTTATTCTATGGTACAGATAGTCGCACGTAATGACAGATAAAGGCCATATTATTAAGATCTTGTGGTAGAGATGGGTTCTGTTCTAATGCCTGAAAATAATATTCCAAAGCCTTCATATGTTCCCCATTACTTGTATGCACAAGACTTATATTATATAGTATATAACTTTGATCATAAGGGTCAGTTTCCAATCGCATATTATAAATACTTATGATCATAATAGTTCTAGATAGTATGATATTCAATTAATACTAATTACAATAATCCAGAATCATAGTATTAGGTCATACTCCAAGTTTCTATAACGCCTTTAACAAAAGAAAAAATAGTCAATTTGGAAAAAACATTTTGCCAGCCTTTTTTCAATATATCCGATTCAGAAGAGAACAACCTCAATCAATACCTTAAAAAGGATTTCAGTCCAAACATGGATCTTATTCAAACTCGATCTTATCTTTTTTTTTAAATAAAAAAGGGAGGAGCCTGCTATAATATATTATCAAAAATCTGTATCAGAATGTACATGGTCAAGAGTCTGAGTCATCCAAAATGATGCCAGAAACCGGAAACCAGCATAGATACATAGCAAAAACAACTATAAACTATTGGCACCTGTCCTGCCCGAAGGAAACCAGGACAGGTGCCTAAAGTCTAAGGGAACATAAAACAGTAACATAAAGCTAAAAACCATAGAACATGAAAAACCTAGGTAATTGGTGACCTGTCATCTTCATTTGTCTTCCACGTGGAGCCGGTCGGGATGGCGAAAGACTGCGCACAGAGTGGACACTTGCGCCAAGATGGAGCGCCAGAGTAGGCATCGAGAAGCACGTCTAGGCATTGGCCCATGATGAGTGCACGATGCTCCAGGTCAGCCATGTGGCCTCGGAGCTCAAACACCAAGGACAGGTGCTCCTCGCGGAGGAGAAAGCCATGCAAGTCACCACCTTCGTCGGGCGTTCTGTGCTTCTCGTCATCCTACCCACCGCTCCTTTCTTACATTCCCAGCGCACCTCCAGCATCAAACGTAGCCTCCATGTCCTGCAAGGGAACCTCTTCCACAATGCAACCAGGAAAATCGGCATCCACCCTCAAATTGTGTTTTCCATCCCCACTGCCAGACCTCCCTCTGTCGCTCGGCGCTTCCATTGTCGTCAGGTCCTCCAACGTCAAGTCCTCCTCTACAATGCAGGCCGGGTATAATTTCTCAGTGCTATCCTCCAATTTGACGGTGTCCAGACTGCTACGACCAATTTCCTTCTCGGCTATGGTGGAGAGCAGAGCCTTCTCCTCGGCTCGAGCCTTCTGTCTCAACAGAGAAGTAGCCATGACCAGAGCACGTTTGAGTTGCTCTCTGCGTTGTCGCTTCTCCTTGCGGGCATACCAAGCCGAGCCACGGCGTGGCATACCTCGTTTTCTCGGCATATTGCGGAGCGCTCTCCCGGAGATACACACAGGCGGAAGCCAATTGAGAACGCAGGCACCAGCAACAATTCTCCATGGAAGGATGGTGTACCAGGGCGCAAGGAGCATGGAGCTACACCAGCACCTCCAAACGCAGAGCAGAACCGAGGAAAGAGCAAGAAAAAACCAATAATCCGACCGCAAATCCCCATGACCGCCTTTAACATTACGCTTTCCAAGTTCGTAAATGATCGCTCGCTCGAGGAGTCCTCCCATCGCAGAGCTGTTATGGCTATCCTGCATCCGTAATGCGGGTGTTAAGTGGACGGCCTCCAGCATTTAAACCCCGACTTAATTCTAAGCCAGATGGCACGCTTTCTCCACATGTCACCCCATACGGGGTTCAAACTCGATCTTATCAAAATGATTTACTATCTGAAATATTTCGCAATAAGAATCAGGGAATGTTTCAAGATTGGTTTGTAACCCAATGTTTTAAAAACATAATTGGAAACAAAGGCATAGATGGGAGGAGTACCCTTTCTAATTCATCTAAAGAGGAACAAAATATTCTATCATCGTCGCTTTTTAATGAACCTGTTAAGAAACAAGAGATGTATAAGATCTCTTGAATAGATAGTATTTTTTCAAAATAGGATTTGTTCCAAACATATATGCTATGGTTTTTTACCTCTGCAGGGTGTAAATATCTTGAAAATATGCTTTTAGATAATCTTCCAGAGATATTACTACATGGGAGTAATCAATTTGTATCTATTTTGTGAGATATTAAACATAATATTTTACATAAATTGAATATCTTGTGGGAACTTTATCATCTATTATGGGAACCTATATAATGGAAATTGAGAATGAATATTTTTCAATTTAGTTTTAGATTCAGAAGATTCATTCTGAATAAGTTTTTCTTTCTAAGTCCTTTGAATGAGTTTTTAGAATCTAGTATTGTTGATCGAAAGAATTCATTAGTTTCATTCATATGGAAACATCTGAGATTACTAAATTCTCAGAGGTATGAAGAATATGGGATTCTTATCCCTTTTTTCATCCTTGGGTATTTTGTTCTTCAATATTTGAAAGTGACTTCCTTAACCTTTATCTATTTAAAGTTAGACTTTGAACTCATAAAGTATTTAAAATATCTGTCATATGTCTAGTATCAGTATAAATATAAATAATAGGATTAGTTACCCTCATTACTGATTTAGGATAATATTATGATTTATATTATGGATACCAATTCTGGCAATGCACTTCTCGAGTTGAAAAAGTGGAACTGCTTGAAGTTGCATATTAGAACCCATTAGAGCGTGATTTGCATCATTATGTTCGAGAAAAGGAATAAGGGAAACTCCAA
>JASDQU010586893.1:11261-23836 GCA_032191745.1 Picea mariana | reverse complement strand
CTTCATCCTGCTACTATAGGATCAGTAATAGTCTACTCCATCTTCGTCAATTTTTGACATATCAAAGGTATAATGGATACCTGGTAATTTGAAATTACCAGTCTTCAAAAAAAGTGGAAAAAACAAAGGAGAAGTAAGTGAACCTGACCCATTGATTTATTAATATATTAGCTACTCTGATATTAAAATTTGATGGAGATTTGGAAAGTGAACCTTTCCTATCCGAAATTAATCGATCTTATTGAGAAAACTCCCTATTTGGTTTTTTACTGAATGTTTCATCGGATCACAATTTTTATGATCTCTTCTCCCTGGACATAAAGAGATATAGATCTTGAAGTCCATTCCGGTCCAAATTACGGACAACCTAATTTCTCTCTCTGTTTAGACGAAATTGATGCACAAACAAAATACATGATTCTGTCACGATGTACTAAACATTCTCATATGAATGTACCAGACATTTTACTTTGGTGATTACACCGATAAGAAATGGATCGAAATTAAGATATGAAAAGAGAAAAAAAAAAACGGGGGGGAAAAAAGAAGGTTTTCACTTTTGGATCACAATGGTGAAATATAGAACTTCTTGCTATAGAAGGAGAAGAACTTTGGAGTAATTTCCTTTAGCTCTATGAGTTATGAAAAAATCTACTCATTCTTGCTCGTAGACTCATTCGTATCGGACCACGATGTAGTTGTAAGAATATACATAGAGATGGATGAGAGAGAATAGAAATACTCCTTTTCATTCTATTGCATTGCAAAAGTTTCAAGACGAGAATGAATCAAAAACATTGAATGGAATAGATATTGTGAATAGAATCTGGTCAATGGGGGGGTGAAAGCACACTTGCCTTCCCTGAAATTGTTCCATCGATGTTATTTAGTAGGTGATTCGAGGATCAGATAGGAACTCTGAAAAATCGGGATCGAGCTATCATGCATTTACCTATATTTGATCGGTTCGGTCCAGTTTCAAATGTTTGTTCCAACAACGAACCTTCGAAACCCAATTTGTTTTTGAAAGGATGATGGATGAAAAATTGTCCCCAATTCATCATATACCTTTTGATCATATAGGGTGCTCGGAAATGGTTGAAATAGTGAAATAGGAGGATTTCTATGACTGTAGCCCTTGGAAAGTCTTCTAAAGAAGAAAAAACTTTATTCGACACTGTTTATGACTGGCTATGCAGAGACCATTTCGTTTTTGTGGGTTGGTCCGGTCCATTTCTCTTTTCTTGTGCCTATTTTTCCTTAGGTGGATGGTTCACAGGTACAACCTTTGTGACTTCATGGTATACTCATAGATTGACCAGTTCCTATCTGGAAGGTTGTAATTTCCTAACTGCCGCAGTTTCTACTCTTGCTAATAGTTTAGCACATTCTCTGTTGCTATTATGGGGTCCTGAAGCATAAGGAGATTTTACTCGTTGGTGTCAATTAGGTGGTCTATGGACCTTCGTTTCTCTTCATGGTGCTTTCGGTCTAATAGGTTTCATGTTACATCAATTTGAACTTGCTCGATATGTGCAATTGCAACCTTATAATGCAATTGCATTCTCTACTCCAATTGATGTCTTTGTTCCTATATTTTTGATCTATCCATTGGGTCGGTCCGATTGGTTTTTCGCACATAGTTTTGGTGTAGCAGCTATATAGTAGGTATATCTATATTATATTAGGACTAATACTTAGGAGACATAATTTTAGGTAATAATAGTTATTCAGATATATCCTAATACCTAGTGATATGATAATTATATTAGAATATGATATTATGATAATAAAATCTATAATAAATTACTTCCTACAATATCGTACCTTGTTCATTTTATTATAACCTATTAAAATAATATCTATTATAGACAAGATGTTCATATTCATATCCTCATAATAACTAATATCTAAGAAGATAAAGGTATAAGGAGTTTATCTATTATGCTCAAGCATACACTTATTCAAGTTCGAGGTGCTTTCTTCATTATCTATTTGTATTTATCTGGTCACGAGTCGGAACATGGTTAGAGCACTTATGTTTTGCCAATAATGCATGTAGTCGATTCAAATCTAGTAGCGTTTTTGGGTTATCTTAGAATATACTCGGCGAGTAAGGGGGGACATCTTATCGATCTTTGTTATAGTTATTGTGGCCGTCGAAGTAGTTATTTCATCAACTACTGACATCGTATCATAAAATAAACTCGTATCAATCAATTTAATTTGTCGAATGGTGATAGAGTATCGTATATATGATCTATAGATTACGAATCGATATATCTATTCCTATCCAAAAAGATGATCGGTATATCTCAGAAGATATATCTATTCTATATGACTAGAATCTATCGAAATCTCTATAGTATTACGATCGATCAAAAACATGATTGATCCATATCAAACTCATTATGAAAATTACCTATCATGATTGGACCATATGTGGGGTGATCTAGAGGGATCGAAGTGATAAAAATATCTTTGTCCCATTGAAAAAATACAGAATCTTAACATATTGGTTCCAAATAGAATTGATAGTAAAATTATTGATTCTTTTATATTCATAATATCCCGTTATTAGCCATCTTTATTGGGCATATATTAGAATATTTGGATATATATGATCTTATCAAATTGAAAACTTTTTACTAACTAATGGAGATCCAATGGCACATTCGATCAAAATGTATGATACATGTATTGGTTGTACCCAATGCGTATGAGCTTGTCCCACAAATGTATTGGAAATAATACCTTGGGAAGGATGTAGAGCTAAGAAAATTTCTTCTACTCCAAGAACAAAAGACTGCGCAGGTTGTAAGCAGTGTGAATCTGCCTGTTCAATAGATGTCTTGAGTGTACGTGTTTATTTATGGCATGAGACAACGCGTAGTATGGGTCTAGCTTACTGATCAATATGCACAATAAAAAAGGTTAAATATATCTCATATATATTTTTTTCATTCTTTTTTTTTATGCCTTACCATGGCGTTACTCTACCGTTGAGTTAAAAGCCCCCCCTACCCCCATCATATATTAATGAGTGATTCTACTACGATATATGGATAACAAATTGGATTCATATGATCCATCTATTTTTATAGATATCAAGTTGAGAACATTTATTAGTAGCTCGTAGTTTTAAATGAGAGGAGGGTGGTGATGGCTATACTGGAAACTCCAGGATGAGCTGATACAAAGAGAATGGAGACAAGTTATGTTATGCCTGCGAACAATCAATATGTTCGTATTTCTAGAAGATCCAAAAGATCAACGGGCCAAGTCTTATTGCAATTACTTGAAATGCATTCGGATAATATTCTTTTTCAATTGGGTATGACTCTCACCATTTCGGGTGCTAGACAATTAGTTAATCATGGACATATCTAGGTCAATGGCCATCTGGTAGATATACCAAGTTACCCTTGCAAACCTCAAGATCTTATTACTATAAGAGATCAAAAAATATTGATAGCTAAAAAGATGGATCATCCATTCTAGTTTATGGCTCTCAGATCAAGTAAAATAAATATGAACAACCTTGACATAATGGAATCCTCCCTTCTCTCCCGGAAGAGGAAGATCTTTGGAAAATGAATTCTAAATAATTCAATTAGAAGATTAGAGGAGTTGAGGAAAAAATTTCTTGATAAAGGGGAAGAACAACCTAGAATTGATAGAATCCTTTCTTCTCTATCGGAAATGGAAGAGAAATAATTAAGGAATTCCGTAATTTGGATTCAGATGTGGAAGGAAAGGAGTGACGAAATATCTGTCAATGGGATTGTGGCGTGTATAGTTTTTGAGTGTGATTCGTTACATTATCAACTCAAATAGTGAAAGGATATTTTACATGGATATCTAATCCATCCAAAGCTCTATCTATTACTAATGGGCCTGATACGACCATTAGAGTCAAAACAGTAAGTTGTGCAATAACCTCTAGATCCATTTGGTTTTCTTTCACCCCTATGATTCCATCAACTCGATGAATGTATGAATAAAATTTTGTTGAGATCAATCATTTTTCTTCTCTTCTTCTTCTCCATCTATGTAGTTTCGATCAGGAGCCTATAGCCTTGAGCAATTTATATCTTTACAATAATACATAAAATAGATAGAGAGTCCATTCATGTATTTCAATATCTAGATATTGAAATTTGAGACTTGAGAGGAATAAATGGACTAATCCATGTAACTCATTTATCAAAAATGATTGGAGAGGGAATGAAGAGATGATAATAGAGGTTCAATTTTTAATAGCTTTTGTTCTTGCTTTTGCAACAATTAATTTAGCTATCAAATTAGGTAAAGCACTGGGTGACCAAACGTTTGTATTAATCTATGACTTGTACAAATCCTTCAATTTACTAACTCGATTGAATCCATTCATTCGTGACAATGGATATCTTTCCTCGATCGAAGAGATTTCTATAAAGCTCTTAACAAAAGAACAAATAGTCAATTTGGAAAAAAAAAAATTGCCAACCTTTTTTCAATAGATCTGATTTAGAAGAGAACAACCTCGATCAGTACCTTAAAAAGGATTTCAGTCCAAAAATGGATCTTATTCAAACTCGATCTTATCAAGATGATCTACTATATAAAATATTTCGCAATAAGAATCAGGAAATGTTTCAAGATTGGTTTGTAACCAAAAGTTTTCAAAACATAATTGGAAATGGAGGCATAGATGGGAGGAGTGCCCATTCTAATTAATTTAAAGAAGAATGGAATATTCTATCATCACCGCATTTTAATGAACCTGTTAAGAAACAAGAGATGTATAGGATCTCTCGAATAGATATTCTTTTTTCAAAATGGGATTTGTTCCAAACATATATGCCATGGTTTTTTACCTCTGCAGGGTGTAAATATCTTGAAAATATGTTTTTAAATAATCTTCTAGAGATATTACTACATGAGAGTAATCAATTTGTATCTATTTTGTGAGATATTAAACATAATATTTACATAAATTAAATATCTTGTGGGAACTTTATCATCCATTATGGGAACCTATACAATGGAAATTGAGAACGAATCTTTTTCAATTTAGTTTTAGATTCAGAAGATTCACTCTGAATAAGTTTTTCTTTCTAAGTCCTTTGAATGAGTTTTTAGAATCTAGTACTGTTGATCGAAAGAAGTCATTAGTTTCATTCATATGGAAACATATGAGATTAATAAATGCTCGGAGGTATGAATAATATGGGATTCTTATCCCTTTTTTCATCCTTGGGTATTCTGTTCTTCAATATTTGAAAGTGACTTCCTTAACCTTTATCAATTTAAAGTTAGACTTTGAACTCATCAAGTATTTAAAGGATCTGTCATACGTGATAGAGTTGCAAAAAAATATGATTCCTTTCATGCCTAATCTCTTGTTCTCTTATATAGGGGACACATCCATCTCTTCTTCTATGAAGAGGAAGATGAAGAATAGAAAGCTTAATTCACCTATAGCTATAATAAGAGAGTGGAACAAATGGTGTTCTAGTATGGTGTATCTAATCCCACCTAGATATTTCTACAATTGGTCCAATTGTCTCTTGAGAATTCCTGCTTCTTTATTTGGAGGTCGATTGAATTGCCTTGTATCTTGTTCTTTTTTTAAATACTTGAACTTCTAAGGTCTCGTTGTTGTAGTAGACCAATTAGTTAACATACCACCAAGCCATTTTCTATTTACATAATGACATCGAGCTTCTGGAGTAGCTGATTCTACTAAATTAGATGCTTGATATTTCATACCGACTATCAAGAATTGTGTTCCCCTACCTTCTATATCAAACGCCAAATCACAAGCTTATGATAAAGAATGAGCAGTTTTAGCTAGATTTATAATATGAGTATCTTTACACTCTGTAAAAATGTAAGGTGCTTCGAGTAGCATGGGGCACGTGGAATCCCATGTGAATCAGCAAGGACCATATTGCAAGGTTAAATACTCCTGGGTGACCGATAGTGAAGTAGAAAGTGAGGGAAAGGTGAAAAGAACCCTCATCGGGGTGTGAAATAGAACATAAAACCGTAAGCTCCCAAGCAGTGGGAGGAAAATGATATCTCTAACCGCATGCCTATTGAAGAATGAGTTGGTGACTTATAGGCAGTGGCTTGGTTAAGGGAACCCACTGGAGCCGTAGCGAGAGTGAGTCTTAATGGGGAAATTGTCACTGCTTATGGACCCGAACCTGGGTGATCTATCCATGACCAAGATGAAGCTTGGGTGAAACTAAGTGGAGGTCTGAACCGACTAATGTTGAAAAATCAGCGGATGAGTCATGGTTAGGGGTGAAATGAGACTCAAACCCAGAGCTAGTTGGTTCTCCCCAAAATGTGTTGAGGCACAATAGTTGACTAGATCATCTAGGGGTAAAGCATTGTTTCGGTACAGGCCACGAGAGCAGTACCAAATCGAGGCAAACTTTGAATACTAGTTTGCCCCAATAAAAGGGATAAAGGTCAGCCAGTGAGATGATGGGGGATAAGCTTCATCATTGAGAGGGGAACAACCCATATCATCAGTTAACGCCCCTAAATGACCATTCAGTGATGAAGGAAGTACAAGTGCAAACACAGCCATGAGGTTTTCCTAGAAGCAACCTACCTTGAAAGAGTGCGTAATAGGTCACTGATCGAGCGATCTTGCGTCGAAGATGAACAGGACTAAGTGATATGCCAAAGATGTGGGATGTAAAAATATATCGGTAGGGGAGAGTTCCACCTCAGAGGCAAGCACCGACGCGAGTAGGTGTGGACGAAGTGGATGAAAGAATGTTGGCTTGAGTAATGCAAACATTGGTGAGAATCCAATGCCCTGAAAACCTAAGGGTTTCTTCGCAAGGTTTGTCCATGGAGGGTGATTCAGGGCCTAAGATCAGGCTGAAAGGCATAGTCAATGGACAACAAGTAAATATTCCTGTACTAGTCCTTATTGGTCCCAAGGGACAGAGGAGGCTAGGTTAGTCGAAAGATGGTTATTGGTTCAAGGGCGCAAGGTGACCCTCATTTTTTTAGGGTAAGAAGGGGTAGATAAAATGCCTCGATCCAATGTTTGAGTACCAAGCGCTACAGTGCTGAAGTAACCCATGCCATACTCCCAGGAAAAGCTCGAACGAGCTTTAAAAAATGGGTACATGTACCCGAAACTGACACAGGTAGGTAGGTAGAGAATACCTAGGGGCGCGAGACAACTCTCTCTAAGGAACTCGAAAAAATAGCCCCGTAACTTCAGGAGAAGGGGTGCCTCCTCAAGAGGTCGCAGTGACAAGGCCCGGGGGACTATTTACCAAAAACAAAGGTCTCCACAAAGTCGTAAGACCATGTATGGGGGCTTATGCCTACCCAGTGCCGGAAGGTTAAGGAAGTTGGTGACCTGATGACGGGGAAGCCAACGACCAAAGCCCCGGTGAACAACGGTCATAACTATAACAGTCCTAAGGTAGAGAAATTCCTTATCGGGTAAGTTTCGACCTGCATGAAAGGCGTAACAATCTAGGCACTGTCTCGGAGAGAGACTCGGTCAAATAGACATGTCTGTGAAGATCCAGACTACTTGCACCTAGACAGAAAGACCCTATGAAGCTTTACTGTTCCTTGGGATTGTCTTTGGGTTCTTATTGCGCAGCTTAGGTAGAAGGTGAAGAAGGCTCCCTTCTGGGGGGGGCTGAGCCACCAGTGAGATACCACTCTAGAAGAGATAGAATTCTAACCTTGTGTCAGGACCTATAGGCCAAGGGAGAGTCTCAGGTAGACAGTTTCTATGGGGCGTAGGCCTCCAAAAAGGTAACGGAGGCGTGCAAAGTTTTCCTCGGGATGGACAAAAATCATCCCTTGAGTGCAAAGGTAGAAGGGATCTTGACTGCAATCCCACCCACCAAGAAGGGATGAAATTAGGCCTTAGTGATTCGACGATGTCGAGTGGAAGGGTCATCGCTCAACCGATAAAATTTACTCTAGGGATAACAAGTTGATCTTCCCTAAGAGTTCACATCAATGGGAAGGTTTGGCACCTCGATGTCAGCTCTTCGCCACCTGGGGCGGTAGTACGTTCCAAGGGTTGGGTTGTTCACCCATTAAAGTGGTACATGAGATGGGTTTAGAACTTTGTGACACAGTTTGGTCCATATCTGGTGGGGGCGTTAGAGCATTGAGAGGACCTGTCCCTAGTACAAGAGGACTGGGAAGGATGCACCTCTGGTGTACCATTTATCTTTCCTATGGTAGACATTGGGTAGCCAAGTGCAGAGTGGATAACTACTGAAAGCATATAAGTAGGAAGCCCACCCCAAGNCATGAACACAGCTAGGAAAATGATGGGTTCTCTGTCCTTGCAAGGGATGGAGGGACAAAAGTATTGAGAATACAAGATAAGGTAATAGCGAGGTAAGTCATTTGTGATTAGGATAGGTTTCAAGTGGAAGTGTAGCGATGTATACAGCTGAGGCATCCTAATAGACCAAGAGATTTGAACCTTGTTCCTACATGACCCGACCAATCTGATCGGGCACTAGCCATCTATTTTATTTTTTCAATTGTTTGACAACATGAAACTATGAAACCAAAATATCTTCCCTGCCTCTCTGTCGGATAGAAGGGAAAAGGAGGGTTCTCTACCTGGAAGGGACACCCCTTCGGTGTCCTTTTTAGAATTGGGGCCTCACAATCATTAGCCAATATGCCTTTCGTGCATTTATTCCCTTCCTCGTTCATGGTTTGAAATTCTAGTGTCCCAGGCGTAGAGGAACCACACCAACCCATCCCGAACTTCGTGGTTAAAATCTATTGTGGTGACGATACTATAGGGGAAGCCCTGCAGGAAAATAGCTCAGTTCCAGGATGATAAAATCTTAATGCCTCTTATTCTCATTAGAAGACAAGGTTGTCTTCTTTGAAACCCCATTTCTAACATCTTTTCTTTCCCACTCCACACTTTACTTTGAAACACAATACTTGTGCTCACTCATAATGATAAATTCACTTCCACATCCTCTTACCCCGGATGAAGAGAGGAATCCCTCCTTTTGGGAGGGATTCTTGGGAACGAATATAGTGGAAATGAGGCCTATGACTCATAGGATTAGCGCACACTGCTACGAACCATGGTGTCAAGGGTTCGAATCCCTCCTTGCCCACCCTGAAAGGGGACAAAAGGGAGGTCCTTTCAGGGGTAGGGAGATTATGATTGGGATAGCAGATGAAAATCTATGGACCTTAGTATTCACAAAGGTCCTTTTCCAAAAATTATACCTGGTAAGCTCAAGAGTAACCAGTATATTCATGTCTGACCTCCTGTAAATCTTACTCATTGCTGCCAAGCTTGGGCAGAGTATTTGTAGCAACCATACATACATTTCTCATTGTTAAGATGCTTGCTGCTAGATCATGGCCTCTCGAGAGAATGGATGATTGCATATTTGATAAACTGCTAGTACATTACCTGATAATTTGAGGCTATTTGGAAATATCCCTAATCTAAATCTAATTAGGGATATAGAATGATATATTTTCCCAAATCCGAGAGGAAACATATTGACAACATGCAAGGATCCAATTTTGACTTCTAGGGAATGAACTGATAGTTATAACAGCTAGTAACGGGTCAAGTGACTAGTAACGCATTGAGCGAATAGAGGCCTCTTCACCTTCATCTATGGAAATGTCATCATATTAGGAGAACGATGGATTTTTTTCTCCAAAATTTTCAGTATTTTGAAGAGACCGTTGTTTCCATCTTTCCTTTCCTGGACTATTGGGATCCTATATTGATCCTGTGGCGATTTTGCATGCATATATTATGCACAAGGATAGGTACCATTTGACCTACTCTTGATGGTAAAGCTGAGCCCTATTTTGAATCAAATAGGCTTTGAATAAAATGGATCTCCCCAAGTAGGATTTGAACCTACGACCAGTCAGTTAACAACCAACCTCTCTACCATTGAGCTACTTAGGAACAACATAGGGTTAGATCCCATATACGTTCAAGATTCTTATTCTTTGGACTGATCCATGACCAGTGCATTAACTATTGAGAAACTCAATAAGGTTTCTTTGTAACTCTTGGAACTCTAAATACAATAGGATCTATTATTATTATTACTACCATTCAATCCTTTTATTACGTTAAAAAGTAATAATTTGATTATATGGAACCTTTTAATAAAAAGAAAGAGAACTTTTAGATTTAGATAAAGGAGGATTGGCGGGTTAAAATAGCAGTTTACGGGAAAGGAGAAATTGGTAAATTAATGACTAGTTGTAATATCTCAGTCACCCTAGTGAGATGTGGTCAAAAAGTGTTACAGATTGGGTGTGATCCCAAACACGATAGTACTTTTACTCTTACAGGATTTCTAATACCTACAATTATAGATACTTTACAATCCAAGGATTATCATTATGAGGATATTTTGCCCGAAGATGTAATTCACAAAGGTTATGGAGGGGTTGATTGTGTGGAAGCAGGGGGTCCACCCGCAGGAGTCGGATGTGGAGGATATGTGGTGGGAGAATCTATAAAGTTGTTAAAATAATTAAATGCATTTTACGAATATGATATTATATTTTTTGATGTATTAGGTGATGTGGTATGTGTAGGTTTTTCTACTCCATTGAACTATGTAGATTATTGTGTAATAATTACAGATAATGGATTCGATGCATTATTTGTAGCTAATCATATTACTGCCTCTATAAGGGAAAAATCTCGTACACATCCACTTCGATTAGCAGGCTTGGTTGGAAATCATACATCTAGAAGAGATCTTATCAATAAATATGTAGAAGCTTGTCCAATGCCCGTAATAGAAGTATTACCTATTATCGAGGATATCTGAGTTTCCAAAGTCAAGGGTAAAACCTTATTTGAAATGGTTGGATTTGAACCATTTCTTAACTATGTGTATCAATATTATCTAGACATAGCAGATCAAATCTTGTCCCAACCATAAGGTATTGTTCCAAAAGAGATTCCAGGTTGGGAATTATTCAATTTACTCTTTGATCTTTATCTAAATCCCATTGGTGGTGGGGGACAGAAAAAAAATAATCGGGAAAATTTACTTGGGTTTACAAGGATTTAGAATCAACAATTTATCCACAATTCATTGTAAATTTGATTTTTTCTTTTTATTATTCTTTTTATTCAATATTTCTTTTCCTTATTTATCCTCAGCCATTTATTCTTCCCCTTCCTATTATGTCGGCCAAAATTGATGAAACTGTAACTTTTGAATGTGAAACGGGTAATTATCATACATTTTGTCCTATTAGTTGTGTATCTTGGTTGTATTAAAATATTGAAGACAGTTTCTTTTTGGTAGTGGGCACAAAAACATGTGGTTATTTTCTCCAAAATGCACTTGGAGTTATGATTTTTGCAGAACCCCTCTATGTAATGGTGGAATTAGAAGAAGGAGATATCTCGGACCATTTGAATGATTATGAGGAATTGAAAATGCTTTGTATTTGGATAATAAAACATAGAGACCCCAGTTTCATCATATGGATAGGCCATTGTACTACAGAAATAATCAAAATGGATTTGGAAGGTATGGCACCCAAATTGGAATATGAAATTGGAATACAAATTCTAGTGGCAAGAGAAAATGGACTGGATTATGATTTTATTTAGGGGGAAGATATTGTGTTAGTTGTAATGGCACATCGTTGTCCAGAACAAGAATTACCCATTGGTGAATCAAAAGAAACTATAACAAAAAAAAAATTATTCCCTTTTCCTCTTATGAAGGAAAAGAAATTGGTGGAATATGCAAATCATCCTCCCTTAGTTATTTTTGGGTCTTTACCCTCGAATTTGGTCTCTCAACTTGATACAGAATTAAGACGCCAATTCATCAAGGTGTCAGGTTGGTTTCCCGCTCAGATATATGTTGATCTTCTATCACTTGGTGATGGAGTTTATGTTTGTGGCATTACCCCTTCCTGGGTCGTACAACAACAACTTTGATAAGACGAAAAAAATGTGAATTAATCGTAGCTCCTTTTCCTATTGGTCCAGATGGAACGTGTGCTTGGATCGAAAGGATTTGTCCTGTATTTGGTATTGAGACCTAGAGTCTGGAGGAAAGAGAGGAACAGATATGGGAGAGTTTAAAATATTATCTTGATTTGGTACGCGGAAAATCTATCTTTTTCATGGGAGATAATTTGCTAGAAATATCTCTAGCAAGATTCTTAATCAGATGTGGTATGATCATTTATGAAATTGGTATTCCATATATGGATAAACGATATCAAGCACTTAAGAGAATTGACCTTTCCGGGTATTCAGAATGTCCATAGTACTTCCCACTTCTATGGTTCAAGAATAGGTTCGATTTACTGCACATAACATATTGTAGAGAATCCTAGTGGATCAAGATCAAGGTTCCAATTATCAATCCTAATTACTTACTATTTAAACGAAGGCCAGGATCCAATAGAATGGGATCCCTCATTAGAACCCTGGTTCTATCGAAAGTGAATTAGTAACCCCCAATAATGTAATGGATGATGATTGCATGTCATCATTTCAGTCGTTACTTCTTTTCTCCCCCCCACCCCCCCCC
>JASDQU010586892.1:76085-93402 GCA_032191745.1 Picea mariana | reverse complement strand
CGAGTCTTTCACTCTGTATTTTGACAGTCTTTGTACATTTCTTTCATTAATAGAAATCATGTATTACTGTATTTCTCTGTTTCTAGAAATATTTATGTGTATTTCATTGTAATATCTCTTCTTTCATTTTGTTCTAAAAAATAATCCGGATCAGTGGTATCAGAGTAGGCTTCTTGATCGTTTTTCAGTGCATGTCCCCGACGAGGTCCGAGTATAGAAATTTGGGTCTCGAGCTTGTCTCTATTGATGAAAATCACTCTCTCATGCCCAAGAAACCCTCCATGGAGGAAGAAAATGAAAATGAAGAAGTAGAAGATTCTATTAATATGTTGCTTGAGCAAGCTCTCATGCGACAGAGGGACAAAATGATGGAGAATTTTTCCCACATCCTTCAATGTCTACCGATAACAATAGGTGCATCTTCATCAAACGACCACTTTGGAGGCACCTTGCCTTTCAAGGTATAAGTTAATTTTGATATTCTCGTATTTGAAGGTCAGATAGATGCGGATTCCTTAGACAAATGGTTAAATCTGCTAGAAGGTTATTTCTTTATTCACCATTTTTCTAACAGGGAAAATATCACCTTCGCACTCCTTAAGGCTCTCCCCCATGTCAAACATTGATGGGAAAGTTACTGGGAGCAAATTTCCATAGAGGAGTCGGGAATATATGGGGCTGAGCCCACTTGGGATTTTTTTGTGGATGTGGTCAAGGAACAATATTACCCTGTTGGCAACTATGAATACCATTACATGAGATGGACCACACTGCAGCAAGAGAAGGGCCAAGTAGTGTCTGAGTTCACCAATACATTCCATACCTTGCACACCAAGATAGGTATCACAAAGTCCGAGAAACATTTGGTTCTGAAATACCGCGGGGCTCTACATAGATACATCCAAACTCAAACGGATTTTTTGGATATCTCATCACTTGGTACTGCATATCGATATGTTTTTAAAATCGAGCAGAAATTTAGGCACCAAAACAAATGGGAGTTCGGATATGCAAATCCACAACAACCAAAGTATGATAAAGACGACCCTAACAAACAGCTTCCTGAAAATGATTCTAAGCCACATGAAAAGAAGGGTCATGGGAAGACAAAGAAGGACATTGGAAAATGGCGTGATTTCCATAAAATTCCCTAGCATAACACCGATGAATGCCGCTTAAAACAATCATTTGTGGTTGATATCAAAGACAAGGATCTGAACCTTGATTCAAAATCTGATTCTGAAAACACTGGTAAAAGATATATTATCGATGCAGACCCCATTGCTATTGTCGCGATTGCAGCAATTCAACTAGAAGAACCAGCAGATCCTGAAGAGGGGGAGCACCTTTTTTCATTCATAGATGTGGGTGAAGGGGACTCCGCTGCATTTTATTGTTTATAGTGGAAGACAGAAGAACTTCATCTCAACATAGGTCGTCAAACAGTTGGGATTATTGACAACACCAAACCTGCAAACATACAACATCGAGTGGCTTCACCAGGGATGCAATCTTTGTGTCAGCCAACAATGTCGATTGTAATACGGCATCCAACCCTTCAAGGATGAGGTATTATGTGATGTTTCCCCACTGGATGTTTTTGGTGTTCTCTTGGGCCAGCCATATATGTGGAAGCGCCATGCTATCTATGAGTCTCGGCCCCGTAGTGTCATTGTTACTCTAGGGGTTCATCTCTACATGATACCAAAGGTAGTTCCAACTATCGTCCCACCTAAATAATGTCACAAGGTAGTATCTCATACTAAAAAATCTAGCTTCTTTACAATTTGTTCAAAAGGTGAACAGAAGGATACTACAACCACTACAGCCTTGGCCCAAGCACCTTCTATCCAACAGAAGAAGGTCGACAAGGTTGCAGCAAAGCGCAAAGATTCCTTCTGCACACAGTCATATCATGTAGCCAGATTGTTTAAAAATGTCCAACCCTTCTAGCCACAAGTTTGTAACAGCCTTCAACATGCTAAGCAACACAATTTCTCTAGTAAGGCAAGCAACTCACTAAGAATCAGATTCAGCAAATGCTTCCCTCTCCCCCGAGAACTCAACGCAATGGATACCATTTCTTCCTAATAAGGGAGGATTGATCTAGGTGTATATAGGTGGCCACCCACCTATTCCATGGGCTCGAAAAAAAGTTTTCCATCTTGGTAGTTTTTCGAGTTCCAAACTTCTGGGGCCATTTTGAGGCCCTAAACGATGTTTTTGGGGGATTTTGGGCCTCAGTGACTATGGAAGACTCTAACCTTGGCCAGTCAAAAATTGTTCTTCTCAGTTAAACCTTTCCAACGGTGTATCGAGCGCCCCAAATGGAGATCGTATGAAAAATTTACGCCCCCGAGAAGTTGACGTATCAACTACTCCCATCGGGGCTCGCAAACCTTTTGGTTTTTCATCTTCTGAGGTTAGGGTTTTGGATTTTACTTATGATAAAAAGGCCTTTGGAGCTTCATTGTAATCATGGTCTTCTTGCAAATGAGATTAGTCATCACATCTCTTCTCAGAGATAAGCTTCCACCATTCTAGCAAGTCTTTCACTCTATATTTTTACAGTCTCTATACATTTATTTCATTAATAGAAATCATGCATTACTGTATTTCTCTGTTTCTGGCAATATTCATGTGTATTTCATTGTAATATCTCTTCTTTCATTTCGTTCTCAAAAATAATCTAGTCATTAAGGAACACCACAATTCAACATATTCATTCATGAACATCACAATACGATACAACTCTTCAAAAACATTGTAATTCAACATAAGTCCACCAAGATGAACGTCAAATGCAACAAAACCATTAAGAAGCATAAAAAAATGTGACACAACTTGTAATAAATGTCATAATACAATATCACCATTTAGAAACATAAAAATTCCATATAAGTTGACCAAGATAAAAATCATAAAGGATCATGACCATTCAGGAACATCACACTAAAACATAATCCTTAAAGAATGCTAGAAGGCGACATAACCCTTGATGATTAAAATATGAAGTATTCATTGAGGAACATTGGAATTCGACATAAGGGTTATGTTGGAACATGACAATCCAACATAACCCTTGAGAAACGTGTCAATGTGACAAAACCTTTGATTGACATTGTAGTGTGACACAACCATTGAGGAATGTAGCGATTCCACATAATTCAACCAAGATGAACATTTCGATGTGACATTTCCATGGAAAACTATGGTTAAACATAGTCAACATTGTCAACCATAGTAAACCATGGCTAGCCATAATCAAAATGGTCTACCACATACAACCAAAGTCAACCGCAATGAACCATGAACAACTAAAGACAAACATGATTAACATAAGTCAACCATGCTAAACATCACAATATGAAATAACCATTAAAGAACCTCACGATAATCACAGTAAAATATGGTCAACCATAGTCAAGGTACAGTCGCCATGGTTGACTATAGTCAACCACATTTACCATGGAAGCTCGCATGTGGTGGCACAACTGGTGTGTGGTGGTTATTGCGTTCTTCCTTCTATATATATATTGAATTTTATTGGGTTCAACTTTCATAATGACTTGAACAAAAAATCTCATAATGAGTATGTTGTAATGGTTTCTAGCGTATATGTATTGGAAAGTTGTCTTTGATTCAAAATTGAATAGCAAGACAATTGTTATTTCCCAGAAAAATAACCCTTTAAATATATATTAAATTCAACCGTCATGTTGATGGAACCAACAATTATCCTCTCTACACAGGATTGTCGTATAGTACTCTTCAAACCTCTAGAGCTAAGGCTCCGCTGTAGATTTCAACGGTTTTAAGCATGTTACTGGTATATGCGTTGAACAACATGAACACGACTTTCCATTGAAGAGAGAACATAAATCTAAATTTGCAACTTTCTGTTATATCGGCATCCATTAGATACAGCCAGCTAATTTGGTGATGCTCTATAGGAAACTAGTGTATAGAAATCCCATCCATTAAAATCAAATCAAAACATGACTTTGGCATCTGGAACAAAATATACCAGAGAGAGGAGGAGAATGTTGATGGTGTAAATCTAATCGTTTTAGATGTGTGAATGAGAACATACAATATTCCACACGTAATAGAGGTGATAATGATGTCGACTATATTAAATAGTTTGTTCAGCAAGCAGACAAGTAGGGCCAAGGAGAAACATAAAAATAAACTATAAGAGTTTTTTTTTTTCTAATATGATTCTATTTCTTTTTATTGGACAATGCAATCGTAAAATATTTGAAATAGAAATTTAAAAAAAGTATTTGAAATAGATATTAAGAAATATGTGGACTTACTGGTTTATCAACTTATTTTGTTTTTTTTTCTCAAAAAATTATGACTTTTCCCATTTTTGCCTCAAATATTTATATATCTCTATGTTTTTGTCTGTTTCCAGTTGGGTATGGATAAATCTGGTTTAGAGTAGAGGACGTTTGAAACTTGAAAAGGTTTCTAATTTTTCACCACACTGCAAAATTTTAAATTTTCTAACACACCTTAGAATAGATTGGAGATGTAGTGTTTGCTGTTTTTTTTTCTTAATTATGCTGAAAGATGTACACTTATTAGAAATGAGCACATTTAATCATCTTTTAACCATAAATTCCAATAATACGGTTATCAATTGAAGATGTTGGCATATTCTTAGTTGTCCTTCCAAATCAATGAATAAAATCTCATGTTCATAACTTTCTTGCATTTTGAGGGTCAGTGAACCTGTTTACTTTTTAACATTTACTTAATATGATAAAAAAATTATTGTCTGACCATCTAATTGCCACTCCAACCCTTTCATATTCTTCTTTTATAGCTGGCATAGTGTGAATTCAGTCTGTTGTAGAAAGAGTAATTGCACTGTGTCAATTAGGGTTTTCTTTAATTAACGCCTGTGTTGAGAATTTTACCAGCCGAAACCTTTTGGGGTTCACCAACCACAAGTTTGTGACTGTGCTAGTATATATATTTTAAACCAAAATTGGTTGTTTTTTTTTAATATATTTATTTTAAACTAAAATTGGATTTCAAATTTGAGGTTTTGCGGGTTCAATTTTGACTATAATTAATTTAGTGTTTGTAATTTTTTTTGGTGTTTATGTAAAATTGCAAGAGAGTAGAGTAGTAAGTCTAATAATTGTTGTTGGAGGCAAAAACAGTTTCCTCTATGCCAATTTTAGGTACAATCATTCATGTTATTATTGGACTTATTGGTTTATTAATTTTAAACTTTATTATTCTTTTTCTGTTTGTATTATATTCTTTGCTCCAAATATTTATAAACTCAAGTATCTCTTTTTTCGTTTCCATAGGTATGGATAGATTTGGTTAGATTTGGTTTGATTCAGTGAAAATGATGTTGGAAACTTGGAAGAGTTTCCATTTTCGTGGAGAAATTGCTCGTGAATGCTTAATCTCGCCAATAACTTGTGGTTGTCGGAACTTGTTTAATCTCATCGATAGCTTTTCGTTGCTGCTTCTCTCAGTTTGGTTAATCTCTTTTATAGCTGATAGCAAAACGAGATTAAGCTCTTTACATTAATTTTTTACATTCCTAACAAAAAACTATTTACTTGAAGATCTTATTTTTATTTTTAAGGTAAAGTATCTTTATGACATCCTCAATTCTATCTTTATGATAAGAACATAATATGATTTTATCTTTATGCCATCCTCAATTCACATGTATCTCTTTGAATTCCTTTATTCCATAGTTTAGTTCAATCGTATTAATTGTATCTTCTGCTCATTGTGATTTCAATTATAATCTCTAATAGAGATGGAAAATACTCACAATATATCTATTGATGTAATGCACTTATAAATTATGGTTAGATGATAAATTATGCTAGTTTGGAATAGTGCTTTTTCTTGAAATCTTTCACATGCCCCACTAGAATGGTGCTTCAATTTATATTTTGTTTGTTCATACCTTTCATCCAAATTTGTGGTAATGTTGTAAAATTTGAATTTATTCTCAATAAGCATCCAACATCCTTCTTAATGTGATGTGTTTTTATGTGGTTCTATTTTAGTGGGTTACAACAAGGTAATAACAGTTTAAAACAATTACAAGTAGTTATTATCATAATTTTTCTATTCATGTAGATGAATAAAAATCCTTGAATTACCCAGTAATAGTTTGGAGCTTGTTAATGTTAGAATTGCAAACGCAGAAAACACAATTCACATATGATAATTAACAATCACACAGATAAGAAACACAAGGATTTCACGTGGTTCACCCAAATATTGGGCTACGCCCACCAATCATAGGCATCGGTTGTATTATTATTCAGATCATGGAGATTGCAGCAAACTTGCAAGTTCTCTCATATCCTCACACTCTGTCGTATCTGCCTCTACAGGTTTACATGAATTTATATACATTTACACAAGAAACTAATTATTAAATGCACTCCTATTCATATTCTAACGTGTTCTATTTTAGTTGCAACCAATGCAGAATAATAGGATCCAAATCCATCCTTGAAGGAATTCGTTGTCACCAAATCCCAACAATCTCCACCTTGACAACAATTAACTTGATACCTTACTCCTTCCTTTTGTTCATCACCTTTTCTGCAAGCCAAGAGAAGTCAAGCACCACTGCAACTTCTCTAATAAAATTGGTTTCATGATCTCACCTGTGTGACTTGCACGAGTTTGGATTTCCTAAGGAGTCACTCCACCTCCAACATGTCTTCCACAACTGTGTTTTGAGACATATTTAGTGATATATTTCCTTCTATACAAGACACCTGCAAAATATACATTACAATTATCACAAACCATCTCAGTGTAACCATTATAGGTGACATTTGTGCTTCTCAAATGTTGAAGCACCCATTTGACTGCAACACCTGAATCTATCATGTATATGACAACATAATTAGCATGTGAAAAATATGGTCTTAACCATTTCATCACATAGAACAGACCTCCTACTAAACTTACATGAGACATAACCTTTTCTTCTTTATAGACAGGACCTATGCTTGAAGAAAACTTATAATGGAAAGCAACAGGGATAAAAACTGGTTTTACAATGTTCATACTGAGCTCCAACCACAACTTACCATTACCATCTCTATGTAATTCCATGCCCATAATTTGTTTTGTTGCTCCTTGATCCCTCATCTAAATTGTCTTGTCCACCTGAGTCATTCTCTTACTAATTTTATCCATGCTTCGGCTTGCATCAAGCATATCATCAGCAAATAACATCAAGACTGTGAATGTACTATAAAATGTATAGTCATTCCTACCCTTTGAAAAATTATGACTCACTATGAAGGATTCCAACGTCTTGTATATTTGTCTGGGTACCAATAGGCCATACAATGAATTATATAGCATGCAAACAAAATTATCGTTGCGATATTGAATCAACCCTTTTGGTTGTTCCATACATACTATATCCTTGTCAATGATGACCTTGTGAGAAGTAGGATCCCACACACAACATCCCTTTATACCACCATCATAACTTGCAGAGATATAAAACAAGCAGGAATTTAGAAACAAAGATTTTAATTATGGAAATGATTTACCATTTACCAGTACCTGCAATTCTTTCTTGCTCTTATGACCTTGATGCTTCTACCATAAAAAAGAATATACATCTGTCACTTCAGATACCACTTCAGTACTCCCTTCCAGCTTATAAATGTTATCAACCTTTGTTGCCTTCATCACTACTAAACTACCTTTCGACAATGTGAGTACTCCACCTTGACATGTATACTTATATCCACAAGAATCCAACACTCCCAATGAAATCACATTTGATTTAAGCTCAGGTACATATCTAACATCCATTAATTCCCTAACAATACCATCGAACATCCTGATTGTAATACTGCCAACCCTAACAGTTTTACAAGGAATACCATTTCCCATAAACACTACACCCTCATCTACAGATTGGTAAGAAATGAACCAATTTCTATGTGAGCACATGTGGTGGGAGGCACCTGAATCTAACTGCCATTCTTCTTGATATTGTAAATTACTAGAAACGGATAAAACTTGATCAATCATACCTAAATTTGTTACAACCAAATTTGCTTCCTTCACGTAGAGTTTTCCTCAGATTCCTTTCTCTTCCAACAATCTTTCTTGAGATGTCATGTTTTGCCACAGTACCAGCATTTTGCTTTACCCTTTCTGTGTCTTAACTTAGATCGAGAAAAACTTCTCTCATTCTACTCTTTAGTTCGACCTCTGACCAACATCGCCTCTAAAGTTGAGGTTTCATGACTAAGTTTTCTTCTCATCTCCTCAACCAACAAATCTCCCACAATAGAGTCATAATCTAAAACATCTATTGAGATAAAGCTAATAGAGGTGACTAGATTATCCCAAGACTCAGGCAACGAACACAATAGTGTAATAGCCTTATCTTCATCTTCGAATTTAACTTCCATACTAGTCAATTGAACTATAAGGGTATTAAAGGTATTTAAATAGTTAGCAATTTTTGTACCTTCTTTCATCGGCAAACTGTACAACCGTCTCTTCAAGTAGATTATGCTCGTCAAGGACTTCGTCATATATAGACTTTCCAACTTTTTCCATAAGCCTGATGTTGTATCCTCTCCTACGATATTAAACAGAACATTGTCCGCTAGACATAAATGAATGGTACTAAGAGTTTTTGCATCCAGATCTTCCCATTCCTCATTCGTCATGGCCGATGGTTTCTTTGACTTGCTTGCCAATGCTTTTTGCAACCCTTGTTGCACTAGTAAATCCCGCATCTTGAGCTTCCAGAACTCAAAGTTGCTTTTACCACTGAACTTTTCAACTTCAAACTTCGAACTCTGCATCTTAACCATTAACACAAAACCTCATAATACCCACTACTTATAAAACCCTTTTAAATGTGAAGAAATAATAAATAAAGTTAAATATGAATCCTTAATAAATAATGTTAAATGATAACCACAAAAAGTTTAAAATAGTAAAAAAATTATATATTCCATAAAACCTTTTATATCCTCTTCAACATAACATCCAAGTGAGATCCACCTCACATAAAAGGTACTCCTTTAAATACTATATTTTATCATCCACCTTTTAACATATTATATTAAATTCCAAATATAACAAACCTTCATCCCTTTCCACTTTCATAAAAGACCATACCTTAAATTTTTCAAGAAGAAAAATTATACGAATGTTTTTAAAAGGAGATTGGTGCTCCTTCACAATGGGTGGGGAGCGCTAGTTTGAAGATCAACTCTCCTTGAGTGTGGATGGGGGAGTGATAGCGCTCCTTGAGTGTGGATAGGGGAGTATCGATATTCTGTGATGCCTGAATCGGGTGTGCGACTTTCATGAAAATTGAAATTTTATAAGTGTGAGAGCGTCGATGCACCTCTAACACTGTCTAGGGAGTGTCGATGATTTTCTACTCAATTCAATTTGTGATCTTACATCATGGATTTGGTTCTCACGGATCTCCAACACAGCTATGATACCAATTGTTAGAATTGCAAATGCAGAAAACACAATTCACATATGATAATTAACAATCACATAGATAAGAAACATAGGGATTTCACGTGGTTCACCCAAACGTTGGGATACGTCCACCAAGCATAGGTATCGGTTGTCTTATTATTCAGATCATGGAGATTACAACAAACTTGCAAGTTCTCTCATATCCTCACATTCTGTCGTATCTGCCTCTACGGGCTTACATGAATTTATATACATTTACACAAGAAACGGATTATTAAATGCACTCCTATCCATATTCTAACTTGATCTATTTTAGTTGAAATCAACGCAGAATAATAGGATCCAAATCCATCCTTGGAAGAATTTGTTGTCACCAAATCTCAAGAGTTAAATTTTGGGAATCAATGTGTAATCAATATTCTCTATTATTTATTTATTTATAATGATATTTTATTTCATAAGGTAGGTGGTTTATCATGTTACGGATAAGGAGAGTTTCAATAATGTGAACGAATGGTTGAATGAGATCACTAAGCAATTAAAAACATTAACAAGTTGCTTACTAGAAATAAATGTGATTTGATTGCTCTTTTATTTCTTAAAGATGATATTAATTTTACCTTTTCAAGCCCTAGACACTTTTATGGGTGTTTCGCTTGTACACCCAAAATCAATCTATGGCATGAATCATGATAGCATTGTATATCCTTCCTTGGCTACTTTGGAACATGGTTTCGTATAGAGGTCTAAATTAGCATTTTTTATATAGTTTCATATGTCAAGAGGGTAATTTTATGATTCTTTGAGAAAAACGTGGCTTGTTGAGATATTGACATTATGTTGGGAAATCAAACAAAGAATGCAGTTGGGTTATGCTAGTTGAGCTTGAATTACGGTTTATAGTCAAATTCTGCCATATTATTCTACTAGACTTTTTATACCCCCACAAGCCCTGTACCTATCAATATCAAAAAATAAAAAACTTGTACATGTTTAGAACACTGTAAAAAAAAATATTATTTTTTGTGATATAACTAATTGGAAATATGTTTCAACAATCTTGTCATGATGATATTCTATGTTAAGGAATTTTAGTTTTTATCAAATTACAAAAAATTGAAAAACTTGAATTTTTCTTTTTAAATTAGTTAATTGTTTTTTTTTCTTGGAGAAAGGGGTTAAAATGAGCAATCTGTTACTAAAAAATGCTAAAAATGGGATATATATGACTATTTTTCAGTAGAAGACTATTAACAGCAAATTAGCAGTCTCTTTTCACCCAACTTTTAGTAGTATTTCACTTAGTATTTAATTGGTTGACTTGATTCATCATATTGTAATATATTTACTCATTTATTTAGTCATTAGTTGTCACCATTTTTTAATGCATTTACTCATTTATTTGGTTATCAATTGTCACCATTTTGTAGTACATTTACTAGTTTGTTTGGTTATTCATTGTAACCAATTTCTAGCACATTTACTTGGTCATTAACTGTCACCATTTTGTAATACACTTAATAGTTTAAATAGTCATTAATTTTTGTCATCTTGTATCATATATAAGTCATTATTTTATTATTATTATTACTCATATTTAGTCACGTTATAAAGAACTATGAATATAGTATAATCCTAATCCCTTAAAGCGACTACAATAATAGTAGTATATCTGGTTATATTTATTCCTAATTTAGTAGATTTATATTCATTTTATTTTCTTTATTAATTATTATTAAATATAAATTAATATGATGTGAAAAATTTGAAAAAATGTCATACAATGTTGATGTAATATCAATGAAATAAATTATATATATAATTAGATACTTAAACAATGAATAAATATTTCATATCTGCAATTAAATGAGTAGAAAGAAATTACATTTATATAAACATGTAAACTTGCAACATTAATTAACAATGATATAAACAAGATCAAGTACATACATATATTTAAACCACATATATACTATATATATAATATTAAAAGTCAAGTAATATCCACTAATACATGATAACCATTGATCATCTAGTCCATAACAAAAAACGTCTCCATTATGCTCTCAATTACAACATGAAGCTTTGGGACAGGTACATGAAAATCATCTACATCAATGATTTTTCCAAATATTTCCATGGCTACTCATGACTTAAACTTCCTTCCTTCAGACCTTCCCACAATGGTAACTATAGGTTTGGGAATTTCAATAGGTGGGTTATCCTTCTCCATTGTTGTAGTCATATCCTTGTAGGAAATGTTGTGAACTATATACCTACAAAACAATATGGATCCAAAGTGAGACTTATTGAGAGATACCCTCTTAGAGGATCAAACTCGATACAATGTTCTGCAAAAGATAGAAATTATTAAATTGTTAGAACATTATGGATTATATTTTATTTTTAACCAAAAGGAATAATGATAAAACTAATTGTATACTTAATAACCTCATTTACACAAAAATTGTCCAATAATTCCTAAAATAAATAACAACTTTACAGCAGCCTCTGAAACCTTGGATCTTTCTCTCAATGATAATAGAGTGTCAACCATACTATCCTAGAAAAGAGAAGAATATATATCTTTTGTCATGATCTCTTTTCCCCAAGGTCGAGATTCTATTCCATGTTCTGCAGACATTGAGAAGTGAATCCCTTTAGAAGGTACAAGATCATTTCCTATTGTCTCTAAAAAACTCTTAAGTTTCCTTGATTTATTGCAATAGGAAGCATTGGATGTTTGGCACTAACTAGCATAAAAAAAAAAAGAGATTCCATGTTAGATGAATAAAATGTAGGAGCCTTATAAAGAAGATGGTTAATTGTTCTATCATTCTATTCAAAGCTAAACATGAAGATATGTTATAGCTTATTTCTAATGTAATATTTGTACATATTGTACAACATTGAATTGTGTTAAGCCACTGAAAAGCACTCCTCTTGCTTCATCGTGTGGTTGTGTGCTTCCTATGCAAATTGGGATTTTTCTTGGGGTGGCAGCTTACATTTTTTCCCACTAGTTTTTGAGCTTGCTACAGAGATAGAAACAAGAACATATCTAAAGAAAATTCAAGTTTAGATTATGGGATAAATTGTAGACAATAATTATCAGGAGAAGACATATCGAATGTCAATTTGGTGCCACTTGAATAAAAAATTGATACTACTACAACCCTATTGTCATGTGAAATATTTTGGAAAAAGAAGGTAATTAAACTCAAGCTACTAGGAAAAATATTTAATCCCTTTAGAAAATAAGCATGAATCAATACCAATGTAATTATGCATTGGAAAAACCTCATCAAGATCTTCAAAAACAAATTCCCCAATTGATAGTGCCTTGCCAAGATAAAGGTAAGTTGTAAAATCCTGGTGGTGTTTTCCCCCTTCAACAATATCCTTGTGAGAATAAAATCCATCACAGACTTTCAAAGTTAGTGTCAAATAATATGGTCCTTGGTAGATTGGGTGGATCACACTTTCTCCTGCATCCTTGTCCAAAAGGACCTGCAAGATGAGACCAAATATATTTTATTGGATTTTATTGGTTAAACAATCAGAGTGAAAAATAGTTTTTAAAACTATGTTGTTTCACCAGTCTCATTTTGATGATCACATTTTTATGGTTTTATGGTTGAGGACATTCCATCAATAAAATGAAACTTATCCGATATAGAAAAAATCAATCATACAAGTATATTGTTATTCTCTTCCTTGGAAGCCATCGATCAAAATGTTCTCATTAATAAATTGAAGAGTCTCATCTTATGTGACCAACAATAGAATCAAGGGTCTCCAGGCAATAATTCACAACATTCCCCTCCCTCTCACCTTTTGCCTCAAACAAGAAATAAAAAACAGTGGCACAAATATTTGCATGAGATTACCTTGCATAATATTCCATACACACTAGCAATGTCAATATATGGCATCAAGGTATGGTCATAAAAGGGTAGATAAAATACTAAAAACATACCACTCCAATGTCACCTACAAATATAAACATATATAGACTTAAACATTATATTTTACTTCAGATAGATTTCCATCATCCAATATATTTCTAAATTGTTCCATTGTTATTGATATCCTATGCTTCTGCATAAGTAAACAAAATCCAATCGACATATAGAGACTACTTTCAACACAAAGAAGAAAATGGGAAAAACAATAAAGGGAAGGCCTACTATCAAACATGAATGTGAAGAATGTTGTTGAAGAAATCCACTTCTACATCTATGCTAGAAATAGGCTTGCATTCATTCAAAGTCGCAATACCAAAAAGATTAAGTGACATTGAATGCAGTAAATCCATCCATTCCTATAGATACATTTGGTAATTGTTAAATGTAATGGTTACCTCCAATATTTAAGATGGAAGCATACAAATTTACAAAAAGTAATAAAAAAATACCCTTTAGACGATGTGTTTAAACTAGTTATACCCTTTTGCGCATGCACGAGAAAACAATTATAAATAACATGTTTAATAGAGACTTTAGACCAATTTCCACAGCCATTAAATGAGTCAATGACAATTCATTACTCACCTTACCCTATGAGTCACTTTCAAAAGATGACATAATAGTACCCTTAATGAAATGAATGCCTTTATTCTTGTAGTATTCCTCATAGAAATTTGTTGTCTTGGGTGTAAATAATTGTGCCATTAAAAGCCATACCTAAGATAAAATACAACTGTTATCAAATGAAAATCAATTGTAATAATTTTCTAGTACATCCAAAGTTTTACAACATGATGCAAATATTTTGTGTAAATGGTGAACTAAGAGACTAATTAAGGGATACCATAAATAATCCTCAGAAACAGCCTGAAGTCATATGCAATCACCAACATGTAGCATGTTTCAATGAAAATGGAAAGAAAAAATTCATCAAGTAAAACTCTGCATTGCAAGAAAATGACTTTCCTAACTGACTTGCATCCATGTTCAAATAGTTTGGAAAAACCTTCTTTTTGTTTTTAAGAGGAACAGATAGACTATGACTCTTTTATATGGTTTTTCATTCTTTCCCTCATTTAAACCTTCGTGGACTATGAACCACTTTTTTGTTGGTACTGAATTTACCATTGCACTCATGTAATATACCCACATTAAAATATAAATAATATTCAATTTCCTCCTTTTTTTTGTTCTAATAAAAAAACAATATTTAATATGAAATCAATTTTTCCTTCGTTCTCTCCATTTTAATACACACTTCTTGCATGTGCAAACAAATATACACAATATTCATATACGCAAGATATTGTAATGTATTGTCAAATGATGCATTTGACAGTTAGAATATTCAGGTGCACAACAACCCATAATAAAAAACAAATAAATAAATTGAAATGGCATTCATCCTTTCCCCTTGGAAAATTTTCCTATCAATCAATTTAAGGAGCATCAATGCACCCAAAAACACATAGTCTCGGGAAACTTAAAGAGAATTAGTGCACCCAAAAATGAAATAAATATTTTTCATGGATTCTTACACTACTAATCTGCTCACAAACAATCCAAACTATATCTTCAATGGACAAGAAATAATCAAACATTGAGTTGATAGCAACAATTTCGTACTTGACTATTATTTAAATCCCAGATTATGAATATTTGATGCAACTTTCCAAATGAAAGACAATGTTTATAATTACATTGGAGAAAAAATAAACCTATTATAATCTCACAAGTTGAAGAGGACTTTCACACAAATAGAAATAGCTCCAACATGAATCTTCATACAATTTTCTTTTAGAATTGCATACCCATTGCTGAGCTATGACTAATAAAAATATCAAAATCGTGTTGAACCAAAACTAATGGTAGTTTAAATGTAAAAAAAATCTAAATGAATCCTTTAAATATATATTAATTTAGTAATTCAAGGGCCACAAAAACAAGCTTCATGAGGGAAACAGAATCGGTGACAACCCAAATTGATGAACTTAATTCTTAGTATTTTGTAAGAATTCAACTGCACTTGTTCATGTATATAAGATAACTAACACGTTAAACTAATTTCAACTCCAAACATTAACATTAACATTTCACCCTCATAACCAACTCTCCAATATATGTTCACACGTTGAAGAAAACTTTGATGCAAAATCCATTCATTTATTTGAAGGGAACAAATCATAATTCTACCTTTTAGTAGAATGAAGAACCAATGTACAATGGATTCCTTCAAGTCTTCTCAATCTAAATATACACATGTAGCAACATTTTGAATTCTTTCACCAAGTCTACTTTTCAAAAAAACGTTACAACCAACCGTATATCTAGTGTCATAGTTTCAATTAACACGGAAGAGATGCAATAAATCAACCAACAAGGTGCCAACCTAAAAATCAAAGGTATGGACAAGTAAATTTGGCTAAATGTAGAAGAACATAAAAACAATGGTTGAAGGAAATTAAATGTACCCACCAGGAGTTGATTAATTAAACCTAGGATTCCCAAAAACTCAAAGTGTCTTTAGCTACTTTGAGATGGACGAGTTTTTTAGAATTCAAATGCCACCTAGAAGTTATTGTCTTTAGGAAAATTTCATTGAGGGGACCAACAAAGGTTGCACAGTGAGCATAAAACCATTAGAAACATACATAATGGAGTTGGTTACAGGTTTGGGTGAGATATATGTGGTTAAAGGTGCCCAGCATTGCAAGTCTTAAAAATGAAGATTTCAAATCAACGATGTGTTAAGTACCACATAGTTAACACTACAATCCTATATCTCAATAGATCAAAATCAAAACATTGAGTGTATTTTATTTTATAATCAAAGCTAGTTTTTCAATATTATTGGACTACTTTCCCATAAAATATCCACATAATTTAATTAATGACATAACTTAATCTCCCAAATCAATTACTGATTCTGGGACTACTCCTAGGAATAGGAATGGTTTGGCATGAATCTTGAGGGAAGAAGAAACACATATGAAATCATTCACACACCCAACAATTGCATACATTAAAAGAAACAACTAAAAATCATCACATAAATATTATTCCATCAAGACTAGCAAGGCACGGTCTCAAAAATCAAATAACCATTAAATTAATACAATAATTCTCAGATATGCCCTCCCAAGTCTTAGAAGGTCTCAACGATCTTTATTTCAATACTCCCAAACTTTTAAATAAACTTGAAAAAACATGATACTTCAACTTTACATTATACAAACTTATAAAACATGTTACTTCAACTTAAATATATGCATGATTGTGTTTCATATAAACTTTTAAATAATAAAAAATAAAACACTATACTTCAAATAAAATAAAATTAAAATTTTTAATAAACTTAATTTTAAATAACATTTTTTTTTTAAATTAAAAGTTTTTGTAAAAAACATGGGTATTATTATATTTAAAATATATATACCCATGACTTTTTATTCATGAAATTTATATCAAATTTTATATTAAAAATTCAACTCCAAAAATGGTCACATGGAGTTATAACAAATTTACCAACTTAACGAGAACTGTGACCTCAAAACTAGAACTCTCCCACAAAAAAAAAATCATATTTTTTGTATAAAAACATGAAAATCAACCCTCAAATCAAAATGTGGTTCTACTGGTAGAACCGTTTTTTCAAACAAGGTCAAAATTACAACATTTTCAAGCATGGCCTTCAAAACTCATACAGTAGCTCAAAAAAACCTTAAAATTAACACCTAAATAAAAAAGTGACGCTAACTAAAAAAAACTAATTTCTAAACGTTGAAATTATGGCTCATTACGACATATTGAAAGTGTGTTTTTGACCATAGATCTCTATGCCAAAAAAAACTCAAAATTGGATA